>JANHAO010004477.1:0-24230 GCA_026873985.1 Saraca asoca | reverse complement strand
ATGTAAGTTGACTAAATCAAATAAGAATATCAAAAGTAATAAAGAGACTTAATGAAAGAGCAGCAAGTAAATAATAAGAAAAGTTCAATTATAAAAGCCTAGGATTGAGATTTCACCACACTTATGACCTTTAACAATTAATTGAAATCTTTCCAATTATGATTACTTAGACAATTGAGGATAATTTAGCCTAAATTAATCACTAGCCTTTTCCAAGGTCTAATAATAGTATTAGATTAACCCAATTGCCTACTTTCATGGTTTAGATTAATCTAAGCCCTTTAAGATCTATGCAAACCAATTCAAATCCTAAAGAAACTTAATCTACTTTCATGATTAAATCTCTTCATTCAATCATTAGTTTTCCGATGATAATCTTCTCCTTTCGGCACTTCAACTATCTACCTAAGACAAAATAAAATATTGGCAAATACTTTATCAAGAACATAGCAAGCATAATAGTTGAATCAATTTAAACCAGGTAGTCATAATAAAAAATCAATCAACAACATCAAAAAATCATAATTGGTTATTCCCAATCCTAGAATAAATATCTACTCAGACATGATAGAAATAAAAATCAAATTCATTGATATTTAAGGGCTGCATAATGTTTAGAACAAATAAAGAAGAAGGAAAGATGCAGTTGAAAGAAGAAAACTAAGATGAAAATAAACTAGGATTCTTGCAAGAACTTTAAACAAAGAGGAAATCTTAAATTCTTCTCAGAAAAACTCTTAAGAATACAAAGAACCTGTAATCTATCTCAATCCTAACTATTTACTCCATCAAGCTACATAAGATTAGCTTATGTAGCAGTTTACAGGGCTTGGAACACGGCTATGCTGTGGGACATGGGCTGGCCGTGTTTCAAGCTGCAAGTTCGTTGATAGTTGCACCAAACACAAATGTATCCTAGGGCACGGCTAGGCCGCGTTCGATGCTGGCTTCTTCAATTTCTTCAGTTTCAATTGTGGTTGACTCGAGATCTTTATATAGCCTCTTTCCTAGCTTCTCCTCAATTCATGTGTGCTCCAAACTTCTTCTTTTATCCCCCTTTCAAAGCCTTTTTGCTAACCTGCAAAGAACAATACAAACTATACTAGTACCAAAGAACAAATGGACTAAACCAAACTAAAAAGTGTAGCAAAACCACAAATTAATAAGAAATCAAGAGGTAATAATCAACATAATAATAGGCATTTTACTCATTTATCTGTACCAATGATAAAATAATAAAAATTATGGAGAGAGATCATATTTTTTTAAAAAAATTCTACTTCATGTAACAATAATAGACAACAAAGAGAGATCATATTATAAGAAGTAGGCATCTTTACTCTTCCACTGGAAACAAATGTCGGTATAAATTGATGTCTTTTCTTTGAAAAAAAATTTCTGTTAATTACATTTTTACAAAAATTTACTATTAACTACATTTTTATAAAAACCTATTATCAGATTTAATATTAGATGTTAGTTAATACAAAAAAAATTGACGTGGCTAATTTTGAATTATTTTATATATTTATGAACAAAAATTATTTAGTTTTTGGACAAGCCTTGCTTAAATTATTGTCTAATTTTATTTATGAATAAAACTATTCTCTAATCATTAATTTTTCTACTCCCAACCAAATAATTCCATTTTACTAAGACTATAAAATAATTTAAGAATTTATATAATTTAATTACACAAAATGATTCAAGAATTTAAGTATCATTTAATGGATAAAATAATTTAGAAAATAATGAGTTTCTGAATAATTTATTTGTGAAAATTGTAATATGTTATCTAAGACAACAAAATGGACAAAAATATTGAGACATGGTGCATGAGAAATATAGATGGCTAAATGAAAATTAAGATGCCAATTCTTATAAAAAAAATCAACAAGAAAAATCTATCATTTATAAAAACTTTTCATAGACCTGATCGTCATTCTCGCTTTCTTTCTAATTTGAAATCTTAGCACTCTCCCTCTCCATCTCCAATGATGCGAAGTCACTCTCACTCTTTTGCTAATCATAAAAATCTAGCTCGCTCTCACTCTCCCTCTCCAGTGATTTGAACCAATTTTTTTCATCTCACTTTCTCTCTTTTTCTAGGTAACAACTATTTTTCATTTTAAATTTTATTAATAATTAGTGATTTGTGGATGAGATGAATTGTGTGCTAATTATGTTTAATTGTATTCCCTAATTATTTTTTAATTTTGGATTGTACCAATTGGAAGATGTAATATGTAATAAAGTCATTGATCCTAAGAAATTTGATGATTTACAAAAGGAAATTGTTATTACACTGTGTTAACTTGATTAAGTGTTTATTATATATGTAGGTAATAATTTAACTTTAACATATTAGTTTTGTATAAACTTGCAGTACCTTGAAAGAAATTAAAACCCTTACACTTAAGAAGAAATTGAAAATACTTTGAGATCAAAGGTCAAGATTTCTCCAAACTCAATTCGATAAAATAATATATAGATTTGTTATTAATTTGGCATGTTTTGATTTTAATTAGTTTTGTAATATCTTCAATTTTTCTTGTCAATCTAATAAAATATTTGAAGTTATTAAAATGAAGATCGTGTTAAGTGATTGAAGATTTTGATTTAATGATTATTTTTACAAAATGTAGCCAACAGGTTTCTATTCTTTAACAATGTATGCCTTTAACTATAAGTTATTTAATTATTTATAATCAATACTCTTTTGTCAATCTTATTCATAAAAGTAGTTCATAAATTATTTTAATATTTATAACATCTCTTGTCATCTTCATCCCAAACCATTAATAGCAGAATATTAAGACAACATAAACAAAATTCTATTTTTTTAAAATGATTTGAATTTAGAACCATAGAATCCATATGCTTTGTAATTATAAAGGTTAAAATAAGTCACAATCATATTTGTAAGTTATTTTCATTATTAAAATTTACAAAATGCCCAAGAAAAGTGGAAGCATTAATATACACAATTAACGATATAGGAAATATCAAGCTTGCTCTCAGTTAAAACAATTATCTCTTGAAAGACTCGTCCATTAAAAGCACGAAAACTCTACTAATATGATAAATATATTTGTAAGGCTTGTATGCAGTATATAATGATAATTTAATTTCACCATATAATCATTACTTTTTTGTCAATCTTATTTATGAAAATAGATGTTAAAGACCATTATTCTTGATAAATGAATTTCACAAATGTCAACGTATTATAGATTTCACAAATCTTTAACAGATAAAGAGTAAAAATATTTTAAGACGCCAAATCATCCGTCTAAAAGTTTTCAACAGAGACTTTGAATGTGACCATCATTATTCCTGTTATCTAATTAACGTCATTACTCATTAGTGACGTCAACATTAGATCATTTGTCTACATAAATCATGCTAAATCAACATTTTGTTTTATTTATTAAACAAAAATTAAAATATTTAACTTTAGACCCTATTAAACCAATATGTTTAATTATATATTTAAATATTATATATTATATGTTGGGGCCAATTCAATTGAGGTATTAGTTTTTATAATTTTATTAAATTTTTAATTTAATCCTTATAATTTTATTTTATAAAATTAAATCCTAAAGTTTAAAGCCATTTGCAATTAAGTCGTAACCATCGATCGATGTTAATTTCAAATCACAAAATTCTATATATCTTTTAGATTTGCATGCTGGCCTTTTACTTTTACTAACTCACCACACTTACCTCAGCAAAATATATTTATAAACCTTTAATTACATATAATAAAATTTAATCACTATTTTCTAAGGTAATTCCTAAGCTTAATTATATTTTTTTGCAGTTTTGTTGTTATCTTATGTTTTTTTTTTCATCATGGAAATACTGTAATGCAAAGTAGTTTACCATATGACTTTTTGTTCAAATTGAAAATTGAAGCATGATGTACTTTCTCCTTTCTTTTCAGTATGTAATATGCAATGTTTTTCATGTGATAAATTATGGAAATAAAAATGTATCTCGGTACAAATCAATGTATTTTAGTGAATTAATAAAAGTAATAAACATGTAAGAATTTGTTTTGACATTAGTTGAGAATGAGGACTTAATTATAAATAAGTCAAAATTTTATGATGTAATTATACAAAATAAAACTATAAAAACTAAATTATAAATTTAATGAAATTATAAGGACTAAAACCTCTTAGTACTATAGGCCTTCAATTAGTAGGGGTGGCAAATAGATAGCTTGGAAGAATTTGGGGTGAGCCACTAATGGATGAATTGATAATAACCCATTTATTTGCTTCTGACATAATTAAAATTTTTAATATGTCATAGATTGATCCATGATCTATATATAAAGGGTCAAACCTAACTCATCCAGTTATCCATTTACCTATCATTATTTTTTATATTACTTTATTATGTCATTTTTATTGTCATTGCTTTTCTTATCATTACAACTATATTTTGCTACCACTACTAAAAAATAACTCTTTATTATTAAATTCTAAATTATATTTTAAGTATATTATAAAAAATTATTCTTTCACTACTAAAATTTTAAACTATATTATAACTCCCATCTTAAATTTTAATTTATCTTTATTATTTAGTTACACAAGTAGATATTTATTGTTTGCTCTACAAAATTGAAAGTACTAATAAACAAAGAATGAAATATTTTTTATTGTCTAATAGTTGAGTAGACTTTAGGTAAATATGAATTGGGAAAAATCAAACCCATAGGGGGTGGTTCATAGTTAAAAGTTGAATCTTAGCTTCCAAGTTATTTGATAGACAAGCTTACTATTTGGATATTCTAATAGAAATATATTAGTTGAAATTTCATTTATTTGTAACTTTCTTTACAATTACATATATATATATATATATTTCCATCCTTACTTCCTTCTAGGCTCTAATACCAAAATAGGAGAGGAGAGGCCCTGGGGGAGTGTAAGAAAGCTAAAATGAAGTAAGGATCGCAGTTAGATTGCTATATGCAGATGTAGATACAAAAAACTAAGGACAAAAATTAAATTTGAACATAATTTGTATTAAAATCTGAAAACTAGAAAGAAAGCTTACAAGAGGTATTTGATCTCCAGAGCTTGCTTCCTAAGGAACTTGGAGAGTAGGGAGTAGTAAATTATGTTTAAAATTTAAGAAATAGGGCCTATTTATTGAAATATTTGGATTGCTACAATGATCAATACTATAGTAATTCCTATAGTATTTTTAATAATTTCCTATGTCATGGTGATCGTTCTTGAAATGTTCTCATCAACTTTAGTCATCTTCCACTTCAAAAGTCTAATTTAGGCATCAACTTTAGTCATCTTTTGTTATCTTTTGCACTAAAAGTTTGATTTGAGCACAACTATAGTCATTCTTTGTTTACCATTTGTTCAATTTGATTATCCATCCTTGGTTGTCAGAGAATATTAACTAAATGCTAGCTTAATCATCACTAAGATTAACATTATAACAATCATCTTCATTTGATTAGGCATAGTCTTCAGTCTCTCTTAAAACATGAGAAGAGCTAGAAGTTGACTATTGATCTTCTTTGTATTGGTGGTGAATTTCCTATAATTTGGATGCAAAATCTTGCTTTGTAGAAATAAAGGCCAAAAAAGCTGCAATTTGAGATTTGCTTTGTAGAAATTGGCTTGTCGTTGGCTTAATATTTTTGTGGAAATGTTGGCTTTCTTCAAACTATTTCATAATTTTATATTTGTGGGCTTTATTTGCAAATTTGTAAGATGCCTACCATTTGATAGAACCTCATTGACTAAAGCAATTTTCTATCCCTTATGATCCAATTGGTTTTACATACTGGGACAATTGAAAGGACTAGTATAATGCAATTCATTTTTTGAATGAAAATTGAAAGCATTCATGGTTATTTTTCTTCAACTAAAACACCAAATATAAATTTTTAAATTGGTTTTTAGATAGTGGGATATCTTTGGACTAATTCTTGAGATTTTTCCCCAAAATGTCAAAGAAGGATAAGAAGTTTTTCATTATTGTTTTGAAAACTTAAATTATTGGAATTTTCTATTCTTCTATAGTTTTACTCAAAAATTGGTCTATCATAGGTATACGCTTTGGATTACCAATATTCCAAGGAGAATCCTTACTCCAAATTACCAATACTCCAAAGAAGAGGTTCTATCAAATGTTGGGCATCCTACAAATATGCAAATAAAGCCAACAAATATGAAATTATGAAATGGTTTGAAGAAAGCCCCCATTTGTACAAGAATGTTAAGGCAAGAACCAACCAATTTCTACAAAGCAAATCTCAAATTGTAGCCTTTTTGGCCTTCATTTCTACAAAGCACAATTTGTGTCCAAATTACAATAATTGTCTATCAACAACCTACTTGTAGCTCTACTAGTATTTCAAGAGAGATTGAAAACTATGCATAATCAAATGAGGATGGCTATTTCCACGTTAGTCTTAGTAATGATTAAGCCTACATCTAGTCAACATCTTCTAGTAACCAAGGATGGAGAATCAAATTGAATAAATGGCAGACAAAGCATGACCAAAGTTGATGCTCAAATCAGACTTTAGATGCAAAAGATGACAAAAGAAGACCAAAGTTGAAGCCAAAATTAGATTTTCAATGCAAAAGATGACTAAAGTTGATGAGAACACATGAAGAGTGGTCAATGTAGTATGATAAATACTATAATAGTTATTGTAGTAGAGGTCA
Source organism: Saraca asoca (assembly GCA_026873985.1). Taxonomy (NCBI): domain Eukaryota; kingdom Viridiplantae; phylum Streptophyta; class Magnoliopsida; order Fabales; family Fabaceae; genus Saraca; species Saraca asoca. The sequence continues at coordinate 17,514 of JANHAO010004477.1, read as the reverse complement.
TTGAAGCAGTACAAACTTTTCTATAAACAAGCTAGATTTCTCAAGTTGTAAACAGAATTTACTACTCCCCTCTCTCCAAAGCCCTTAGAAAGCAAGGTCTAGAGATCAAATTCCTCTTGTAAGTTTTTGTTTTGATTTTCAAATTTTAATATATATTATGATCAACTTTAATTTCTGTCTTTAGTTTTCTACACTTGCATCTACATATAATAGTTTGATTATGATTCTTACTTTCTTACTTCATTTTAGCTTTTTTGCTCTTTCTCGGGGCCTCTCTAATTTTGGTGTGAGTGAGTGAGTGTGTGTATATGGGCATATTAATTGTTAGGAGTGTTTTTATATGAGAAGTGAGAGGAGTGAATCATTGTCATCAAATCTTGCATTGATGGCGAGGATTAAAACATAACTGAAGGTCGTATGATTACTTAAAAAAGTCACATGACTTTTTGTCTTAATTCTGGCCATCAATATAAAGATTTGATAGCCACAATTCATTCTTCTCACTCTCATATAAAAACACTCCTCTTACTTGATATGCTCAATAGTGTAAATATAGCACTTTTATTCATTCAAAAGTTTCTCAAGCTTATAAATATGAAAGAAATTTGAATTACATTCATTTAATTAAGCAAGCTGAAAGTTACTCCAATGTATATGACTCTAAATTCGACATTTATTATTGTTAGCTAGCTAATTTATTTTTATTTTTACATTTATTTTTGTTTTTAAATTTATGGATAAATTAGCCAATCTATTTTGATTTTTACCTTTGTAGTTTAGTTAATTTAATATAATATTTTTATTTAAAAACATTTATTTTAATTTTTAAATAAAAAAATTAAGTTGGATCAATAATAGATATCTATAGGTGAATCTTTAATAACCCTTTTATTAACAAATTAGAATATTACCCATCTATTTGATCCCGTTATAAATATATAGTTTTGGAATGATCTAAAGATGGATGATCCATTTTGCCACTTTTATGATCAGCACTGATGTATAGGAAACGTCTTCTCTAGCTACAAGGCGCGCCCACTACTAAAGCTACTCACACTACTCCATCTAAGACCTAACTTGCTGGGCATTGTGCAAATGGTTCTTAGCTTATTCAGAAGGAGTTAGGGTTTCAAATTCAATGATTGATCCTTGACTTTTATCTCTTGATTTAAATTAATCTTCATTCTTAGCTTTATTTTCTACTACCGGGGTATAGCTCTTCTATTTAGTTTTGCTTTTTCCATTCCAATGCATATTTTCCTACTTATATATGAAACCCAAATGAAATGTACTTTCTTTCATTTATTTTATTTGATTTTCAAAATTGGTTCAAATTTGAACTTCTCCATTTAGTTTTGGCTATGTATATATAAGAAGATGTTACCACTGCTCTTTTAGCTCAGATGGTTATCCTTTATGACTCCTTTGTGTGGTTGTCAAAGGAATTGGACTACTCAACAACCTATGTCTAAGCTTAAAGACGATTGATATGTTGCTTCTAGCTTTGTTTTCTGCTTTGATTTCTTATTATCAATTGCATAATTCATGAATTTGTCCACGCTCTTCATTTATGCAAATTATATCATTCATTTATGTTTAATTTCTCCATGACTTTGAAATTGAAAATTAGTTGAGTTCTTAGGGAAATTTAGCTTCATTTCTTTTTTAACTTTCCAATTTTACTTTCATATATGCAAGCTATAACTTCTGGTATCTTGATTTGATAATTTAGCTCCATTTGTATTTTATCTTTCCAAGTTTACTTTCATACATGCAAGCTATGAGTTCTAATATCTTGATTTGATAATTTAGCTTTATTTGTATTTTACCTTTCCAATTTTACCTTCTCATATTCAAGGTTAAGGGCATATTGTGCTCTCTCAAAATTTATAATTGTTTCATTGAGTTAGTGTAGGAGGACATCTTTTGCTCTTTGCTAGTCATTTTCTCTGTAAAATTAAATTTATTGTTCCTAAAAGAATAATGCTTGCTCTTAATTTCGTTGGTGAATGGTGTGTTGTTTTGGTTTTCAACATGTACATGAATGAAGTCCCCAACACATCCACATGTGATAGCTCAATAATGTGAATGAAGAGGGCATGTTGCACTGTTTCTAGCTTTGTGCAATTCTCAAATTGTTTAGCTTGATGGTCCTTTATTTTGCAAAATTTTCAAATTGAAATTGGGTTGCTTTTTTATAAATATTCTAGAAAACATTATTCAATTGTATGATTCCTTATCAATGTCATAGATTTCACTAGGCCCCAAATTACAACATGCTTCCAAAAACACTCATTTTTCATTGAGTTTTTAGGTTTTATTTTGTTCACAATCCCTATTAGATAAGTTATGTGGAGTGCTTATTGGTACATATCTTTATCACACTCCTACAGTGAAGGTTGTTCAAGGGTTTTTTAGTTGAACTTGTATGTAATATCCTAATGAACTATGAAGAGGGCCATGGATAGATGGAGAAGGGTTCAAGTATATGTCTTTTATATTTTGTCGGTCGTTTTTAAGTACCAACAAAATATAATATTGTGGGGTTTGCCCCTCTTAGTGATTAAAGTTCAGCTTCAAGCACTTTCTTTGCATTGCTAGCCTAAATATGGGTTAAGGAAGATATATTTGTAACAATAGCATCTTTTCTTTTAAAACCTAGGTCTAACTTGTCAAGATTCAAAAAAGAGTTTTCAAGACTCGATAATGCCATAATACCTCAATCTTAGAGTTCTTGTGTGCAAGTTCTATTTATTTCAATGCATTTTCATTCATCTTAGTTATGTTCTTATACTACAAAATATATGGTGACCTAATTTAGAAAAAAAAAAAAGTTTCAAAAACAAAAGCAGGCTAGTCCACAGGTTAGCCTGGTCTAATCACAGACTGGACTTGATTATTGGGTCACTAGCTCATTAAATGGGCCAAGTCTATTTAAGTTTGATTCATGTGGATTTTAGTTCGATCTGATCCAATTGATTCATTTAACACCTCTACATATAATTTTCCCAAAAAAAAAGTCCCATGCAATGCATAGATTATTACTGGAAATATATCATTACTAATATTAAATTGACTATTACATCACTTAAAAATGTAGTATAAACAAGTTAATGTTTTTATAATATAATATACTTCACAAATTTCTATTATATAATTCAAATTCAAAATGATAAAAAATAATGTAATTGTGGATCCCCCAGACTTGAGTGTGTGTATATAAATATCCATATATATATTATTTATTTTAATAAATTTATTATGTCATTTAATCCTTGGAATTTAAATAACTATGACAACTCTTTGTTATGTTGAATTTAAGATTCCAATTCACTAGGTGTAGACTAAAAGTCCCATGCAATGCGTAGATTATTACTGGAAATATATCATTACTAACATTAAATTGACTATTACATCACTTAAAAACGAAGTATAAACAAGTTATTTGTTTTACAATATAATATACTTCATAAATTTCTATTATATAATTCAAATTTAAAATGATAAAAAAACAAGGTAATTGTGGATCCTGCAGGCTTGAGTGTGTGTATATATATCCATATATATATATTATTTATTTTAATAAATTTATTATGTCATTTAATGCTTGGAATTTAAATAACTATGACAACTCATTGTTATGTTGAATTTAAGATTTCAATTCACTAGGTGTAGGCTTGTAGTCAAGTGATAAGAGACTTGAGTAGTATATTGGAGTTTTTAAATTCAAACCTTGTTAAGAATCGTTATGTTTAATTTAAATAACTATGATGGTAGGGTGTTCTATTGAATTATTAAAAACCCAATCCATTGTGCGTAGTCAAGTGTTAAAAGGTTCAAGCAGTATATTTGAGTTTTTGGGTTCAAACCTTATTGTTCACTACCAAAAAGATTGCAGTAATTAGGGGTGGTTATTGCTTGTGTTTAGAGGAGGTTTAAACTATTTGAAGTATTTTTAGGGATAGTTCACATAACCGTCACAAAAGTAATCATCTCATTATACACAACAGCTTTTTAGTGTGACCACTGAAATATTTTTAAATTTTGATATCTAGCAACAGTTCATTTACAAGCAGTTTAATTGCCTTTAACTTTTCCCAATTTGTTTTTTTTAAACTATAGGTAGTTTGAAACCACCTTTAAAGTTTCCTAATTTTTTTTTTAAAAAAAATGGAGGTAGTTCCAAATGGCTTCTAAAAATTGTCAATTTTTTTTTTTTAAAAAAAATGAAGGCATGTCATGTCTTGATTCTTGGCACATAATATGTGTAGAAAATTATCTAAGGGTGGCCCCTCCTAGCCTAAACCATGCGGTAAAATTTTTGATGCTACACACATTCTTATGTGGAGAGTGACTAGACAGTTGAAAACTATGTATGACAAGATGGAAAAGTAAAGACAACATTGACATATTATCAAAATGCTTTATCATGTTCCTAACAAAAATTTAGCAAAATCTTTCCTATTTTCCAAACCCTAGGCTATTAGCCAATACAACAGTTGAGGGCTATACGCTGTATTCAAAACCTGCACAATTAGACAAAATACAACACAGAGCCTAGATACAACAAAGTACACATTTCATCGGGCAACATTTGCGTATATGCATAGGAAGACTTAACCAACAATCAGAATATCACCATCAACATGTCTCTGTGACTTAGGTCCAGATGGGTGAGGATCAGTAGCAAGGGTAGCCTCAAACTCTAAAAAATATTTTTAAAAAATGGAGTGAGTTTAGAAACCCATTGAGTGAATAATTCTCCAAAAATCAATTACTAATCACAATTATATTAAAATGTAGTCTAGTATAAACATATATATATATATCCATTTATAAAACATCTTGCCATTTGAAAGTTGTAGTTTCAAACCATTAAAACCCTTGATTTATAATTCATCTTTTATAAAGAAATACTTTTAAGAAAAATCAAATTCAATAGATATATCCAAGTAATGAATCTAAATATGATAAAAGGGTTGAAACTAAATGCGATTGTATCCTCACACCTTGAGAATTTTCCTAAACATGTAAAATAAGGAGCAAAGCATGATGTTTTGAATATACTCATCATAATGAAGAATAAAATAAAATATCTAAAATATTTCTTACTTCACAAATGAACAAATATCAAGAAAATTTTAGATTTCTGTATACAGTTGAGATTCAATGGCAAGTTCCTATAGACAACCTTACCTAACAGTTTTAGTCATCAATAATCACTTTATTCCTCCAATAGTTATTTTGTCCCTTATCTCTCCCTAGTTTCATTTCGCAATTCAGTTCTATTCACAAGTGCACTTGGATATTTTTTAGAGGAATTCCCAAAGGATCCAAATTTTGATTTTTCAATAATACTCAATACTAAAATATTTCTTAAAATCATATGCATTGACAAAAGAGAAATGAATAATTTCATTTATCACCTTTGCTAAATAGATTCGACAGTCCACTATTCCAAAATAGTAAGATTTTCAACATCAAGCATGTGAAACAATTCTTTAAAATATGAAATATAAATACTACTACTGCACACATTATTTACTTTCCAATGTAACTAATGACAACTTCAATTAATTGGAATTATAGCATATTATAGTTTCCTAATTTAAGATAGTAAATAAAATAGACTTTTAAACAATAAGAAAAAGAAAAGGGAATAAATTATCCACTTTCATTAAAAGATGGTAAAAGAATCTCAAGTTATTCTTGAGTTTCAATTTTCCAAAATGGCCTTCCCATCAAGTTCATCAACCTAGTAACCAAAGATCACCTATGGTTTTCTAAAATTAGCTCCTCACCTGAAAGAAACCCCTTTCCTTATACCTTTTAATTTTCATTTTGAAAATTAAGAAAAAATATCAAATTAAGAAAGAGCAAAATCATGCTCACAATAAGAGGGAGCAGAAGGAAGCTTACACTTTGATTGTTGAAGGAGGGACAAAGCCTGCGGTTATTGAAGGATGATGGATGGCAAAGTTGCCACCGATAAGCAGAACAACAATAGTTCAATAGCAAAGCAATAGCAAAATGGAGATTGAGCGAAAATAAAATGGAAGCTGAGCAGAGGGTGACTAGGAGGAGAGCAGAAGCTTATGGGAAGCAGGGCAGAAGCTAATCGGATGCAGGGTAGAAGTTGATCAGAAGCAAGGCAGCATGTAATCGGTAGCAGGACAGCAACTGATCGATAGCAGAGTAGGAGTGCAGAAGCCAATTAGAAGCAGGGCAGACGCTAATCGGAGGCAAGGCAGAAGTTGATCAGAAGCAAGGAAACATTTGATCGGTAGTAGAGTAGCAACAAATAGGAAGCAAAGCTATAGCAAGCCAGAAGCAAAGATATAACAGACTGGAAGAAAAGCTGTGGTTGATCGGTAGCATAGCAATAACAAAATAAGAGATGAGCAAAAGCAAAACAAAAGCTGAGGAGGGAGAAGAATAGGAGCAACACAGAAAAAAGGTTGCAGTCTAAAGAAGATAGCCGCAGAAAGAAGAAAAAGAGAAAAAAAAAAAGAAGGAAAAAAATGTGCGGTGTTTAATTAAGTAAGCTTTATTTTAACCACTTTAACTTACTATATTGGCAATGTTAACACATAATTAAAATAAAACCAAATACAATTTACATATACTTAATAATTATCACAATAACACATAATTTATCAAATATACCTACAAATTTAAATTATTATTTTTTAAATTGGCTATTGCCAATTAACATATTATAACAGGTGTCATCTGCAATTCCAAGCCACCTCTTAAGTTTTTTCAATTTTTTTTAATAAAATAGAGATGGTCAACTACTTGTAAATGTTTCAATTTTTTTTTTAAATATAAAGGCGACTAAAACTGCTTCTAAAATTTTCACAATATATTTTTTTTCATCTTCACAATGTTTCTTTTATTTTTTTTATAATTTTTTGCCAATCTTTTATATCTCAGCTAACTCATATTTTATGTACTAAAATGCAATAATAATAAAACCAATGTAATTATAATTCAAATAATAAAATTAAAATTATAATTATATTCATATAATAATTTAATCAATATAATAACAAATTAATATAATAAATCAAGAACACATTTCATTAAATATAAAAAAGTTAAATTGTAGATTGTCTTACATATTTTAAATTTAAATCTAAATATCTGCATATGCTAAAAAAATAACAAGATAATAATCTAAAATGACTAGCAATAGTCAATGACATTTTTATATTTGTTACTCCATCATTAAGATCTTCTTTCTTCCTTTGGTGAATTTTGATCTTGGGGAGATTGTAAAATAACTTGAACATGATCCCACAAAAAAATAAACAAAATTAAGTTTATTAGCAAAATGCCAAACTACTAATTGCACTAATGGCTGTAACTTACACATTAATTGCCAATTAAGCATATCTGCAATTAGCATAATGCCTCAAGGATAAATTTTGGAATCAACATAATACCAAATCAAATAAATACAAGTAGGTATTAGTTGTTAAAATGTGATATCATATGACCTTCAAGTGAAAGTAAGGATTCCCAATAGAGATAGAACATATTGCACATGAATGTGTAGTTGTTTCCTTATGGTAGATTTTGATCTTATTGCCTTCAGCGACTTGTGATATGATTATAATCAAAACTACTGTGGATAAAAAGAATATGATTATGGGAGAAATGTAGTAAATGACATCCAAAACTTATCAATTTAGAGTTCAGCCGACGATGTATGCCCATAAACAACAACATAACCCATTTATTTGAATATGTATCACCTCTCTTCCTCCTTATACAAGCATATAAACATAAAATGCTTTCTAAATAGCCTATATACTTTCTATGCAATTGCTTACTGAAGTACATGCTTTGGAATAATAATGATTACTGTTGACGTCAAAATTCGATTCGTACGGAGGACCAGAACTTCGGCCAACTAGATGTGGATTTCAGGAATCAATGCCGCTCTTAAAGGATTGTGAAAGGTGAGCTGGGAGGAAGAGTAACATGGGTTTTTAACGTGATTCGGCCAAATCCAGGTGGTACCGGACCTAACGTCCACGGCGGAGATTTTATTGATATTGGATAATTTGCAGGAGTTCTGCTTACAATATTTGCCTCCCTCTCCTTCTTTCTAACAATGTAATCCTATTTATAGAGGAAGGAGTGACTGCATGCATTAATTGCTAGCTACAATTGTGTTACATCAAATAAATGAGAAAAGACAATAAGAAAGCTGTATCCCGGCAATAGGCTGTGAAGTAGGCTTCTCAGGCCGACATGTAGCTTTGTAGCCGTCACTCTGCTGTCTCAAGCGAGAGCTTCATAGTTCGGGGAAGTCGCTGGGGTCGCCGTAGCGGGGAGGCGAGTGTGAGCGGAGCGATCGTTGGGTCGATTCTTGAACCCATTACCGCTGTGTCGTGCTGTCGTCAAAGTGTGGCCCTTCATACCATGGTCGAGCGAGCGAGACAGGATTTGATGCTCCTTGTCATTGTCTGAGCTCCTAAAGGCTCCTCGCTGAAACGCAAGGACTGGTCTTCGGTTCCTCAGGGACTTGTCCTCACGAGGCTATTTTTAGTGTACAACAATTACCAAGTTCCAAGAACATATAAGTATCATACTGAGATGCCATGTCTCCATTTTGAATAATTTCCATATGGGAAATCCTAAACTTTTAACAAAATGTACTACAGAGTAAATGGATAAGCAGAAATGCAGAGTCTGACAAAGACAAGAAAGCAAACTGAAAATTCCATGAAATATCCCAATAGAAGTAAACTCACAAAGGATCGTGGAATTAATCACCTAATTTAAAGATAGAATTTGATACCCAAGCCACATCCATCAACCAAATCAAACAAAAGGCTTAGCTACAAAAAATTTCCATTCACAAGTACAACAAAAGAAACACTTTCTACAAACAACATCAAGGCATTCATAAAGTGATTGCGGTGGATGCAATGGAGGGTGTGGCAATGGATGGGGGAGCATTGTAATAAGCGGGAGCTGTGGTGGAGAGTGTGGGGATGGAATATTCATGAGCAAGAGTAGTGCATCAGCGTATATAAGTGAGAAAAGAGAGGGAGATAGATATCAGAGTTGTATCAATGTTCTCACACTTGTATAAGAAATGATATTTTATTACCTCTTGTTCTCTTCAATAAGTTGACTTCTCTTATCTTTTCTTCTTCCCCCTCCCTCTATCTTTCTCAAACTAGGTTGCTGTGCTTTTACTTCATCATGCATGAACAACTACTTGCTTATTAGCCAGAAAATAAAAAGGAAAAATACAAATATTAATAGCTTGTTACGCCTGTTTAAGTCTATCTATTTCTGCAGATGAACTCGAGGTATAAGTTGTCTGTATCTATCTGTCGCCCATTTTAAGTACTGCTACTGTTATATATTATAATTTTAATGGCGTCTATGAACTGGTTGGGTTTCTCTCTCTCCCCTCAAGAAATTTCACCGCAACCTGCTAATCAAGATCACTCAACAACAGCCGCCTCTCGCATAGGTTTCAACCCTGACGGCGCTGATGTAAAATCAGGCGGTGATTGCTTTGATCTCTCTTCTGACTATGCAGCTGCTCATTCTCTCAACCACCCAGCTTCTTCGTTTGGCGTATTCGAAGCATTCAACGGAAATAATAATCACACTACTACTGAACGTTCTATCATCTCTTCTATCCAAAGACAATATTTTTGTTTTTCCAGAGCACTTACCTGAAAAAAATGAAAAATATATATAACTTTAACTCAGATTTATAAATTACACTCTTTTCCTCTTGCTTAATCACTACTCTCTTTCCAGAGTTTGTTTCAAGTGAAATACTTTTTGGGTCTGTGTATATAACAAACATACGTAGTTTTTCTATATTAATTATTTCACTAAAAGATAGATTAAAAAAATAGACATATATATTTTGTTTTTTAAGATTGGAACAAGGATTTGGGAAGCAACTCAGAGGAGATGGTAATGGACAGGGACAGCAACTAGAAGCCACTAAACGTTCAAAACTTACCAGGCCGACACTCTTTTGCTAACCAAGATCAAGCAACATATGACAATACAGCCTCCGCAAAGTACATGTTCCTAAACTGTTCTCTACAACTTCCAGCTGGGAACACTGAAGCAGCAACAACAAGCAGTAGCTCCAATGGGTTGTCCATGATAAAAACATGGCTGAGGAACCAACCAACCCCGCCGCCGCAATCAGACAGCAACAAGAAAAGCGTTGGCACTGCTGAAAATAACATCAGAACGCAATTTTTGTCCCTCTCAATGAGTACGGGTTCACATCAAGCTCAGCACTGCCGCTCATCACGGCGAACAAGGAAGGTGGAGAGAGTTCCTCGTCGGATAGCTTGCAACCCAAGTCCTTCACGGGCCTTGATATTCTGTCTCCAGCTATTGACGCTCTGCCAAGAAAGTCCATTGACATATTTGGTCAGAGGACTTCCTTATACCATGGTGTATCAAGGTTTTTCAAACGTACTAATTTTTCTCCTCTGTATATCCTTTCTTGTGTGAAGTGATTGAGATGATGATGATTGTAGGCTTTTTATTTTAAAGCCACAGGTAGACTGGACGATATGAGGCTCATCTATGGGATAATAGTTGCAGAATAGAGGGGCAAACTCGGAAAGGAAGGCAGGGTACAATTTTGTTTTCCCCCTTTTCGTCCATTTTCATCGTACATGCTAAAATCATATCTCCATTATTTGGATTATATCATTTCACTAACATAATATTTATTTTTTATTTGCTATTGAGTATATATCTGTTAATGCGTTCTTCAATCTATCTCACCTCTTCAATGGGATATTCGTTTTTGATATATAAATCCCTTCTATTTGCTATTGAGTATATAACTTCCCCAAGCAACTAATGAAACAGAGTACATATGGGAAATTTGATATATAAATGGTAATAAAATAAGTGCCTAATAAGCAATGCAGGCAATTATGTATGGGATGGGAACTGGCACACAATTTGTCAAGTGAAGTAGAATTTTTTAAAAGTTTGATCTAGTATTTGTACATATCTATTGATTAACAATTTGTTGGTTAATTAAATAAGGTAAAATGGGCCCTCCCATGTCCTTGATGTAATCCAAGATGACATCCACTTGTTGTTTTGTTTTAGTCAACTCCTCCTTTGTTTGGTCACGTTTTGATTTTAGACTTTTCATCTCTTTTTGAATCATTGGATTGGTAATGGAGAAACTGGTGGAGTGGATTCTTTAAGAATTGGTCTGAAACACACTTGTTCGACAAACTCCCATCCTTAGATCATGGACACAGCCTAGATGCTTGTTCACAAACACTTTTTCAAAGGTATCATTTGGAGATAGTACTGAATGTTAGGACGGGTCCATCTAACTCAAAGCTTCATTCAGCTTTTTCTATGTAAATGCAAAAGTTATTATGGTATCAACTAATGAATGCTGGGTACCATCAGCATAGAAAGACATATAGTGATGACAACATACAAGCCTGACGTACTTTGACAATGCAAAAATCCCATTACTTAAAGAAAGATGATAACTAAAAATCCGTTCAAAATGTCTAAAAATTTAGTTTCACTAAAGAAAAGGTTTTATCAAAATTTCAACTGTAACACCTTAGAGAAAAGAAAATAAGAAAATAAATAAAAAAATAAGCTAGTGGACTAAAATGGAAACTTTAAAAAATTTGTTGTGGGCCGTATCATAATTTTTCCTTTTTCTGGTGGACCATAATGAAAGTGTTGAGGTTTCATTAGGGCCAAATCATAATTTTCCCCATTTTATTTTGCTTTTATTTAAACTACGTGCTGACCCCCTGTACTTTAATTTTTCCAAAAAACTTCAGCGACTCCAACATCCCTTTACTCCATTGTTGCTTCTCCTTCTCCTACCATGTTTGGCTACAGCTAGACTTCTTCTTCTTCTTCTTCTTCTTTTGGTCCAGTTCCTTTTCCTACCTATTGGTTCCCTAGTTTATTGGTTGAGAATGAGCAGCATCTTAACTTTACTTTGGCTTCGTCTCCCTCTTCCTTGTCCAGCCACTAGAGTGGTTAACTTCTTCTCCTCCTTTCTTGGTCTGGTCTTCCTCCCTTTTCATCCAGTTCCCCAAGTAGCCTTTATCTCAACCGAAGTTGATCACCACAAGCCCTATTTACCTCTTTCTTCTTTGGCTACAGTTTGATCAGTTGCTGCAACCCCAGTCAATTCATCAAAGCTAGTACAACTGGTAAGGGTAAGGTTAGAGTTCGTCTAGTTCTTTGTAGCTCCCTTATTCGGCCACCTTCAACTTCCCCTATTTCTGGCGATCTCTCTGACCATCATGGTTGCCTTAACTCATTGGTGTCACCGTGAGTGGTGGATTGGTCCTATCCCAGCCGGTGACATCTATCTTTTCCCTCTCACTCAAACAACTATCACACTCACCAAAGCAGTTGCTACTCCATTACCTGCCAGCACTGTAGCCCTCTATAGCTCCCTTGTTTGGCTACCTTCAACTTCCCCTGTTCCTGGCAATCTTTCTAGTCATCATAGGTTACCTTAGCTCATCGATGACACCATGAGTGGTGGTTTGGTCCTATCCTAACCAGTGACATTTATCTTTTTCTTCTCACTTAGACAACCTTCCCACTCACTAGAGCAGCTATTGCCCTATTGCCGACTAGCCATCGTAGTCCACCATAGCTCCCCTATTCAGCCATCATCAACTTCCTCTATTTCTGGCAATCTCTCTAGCTGTTGTAGGTTACCTCAGCTCATCGGTGTCACCATGAGTGGTGGATTAGTCCTATCCCAGCCAGTGACATCTATCTTTTCCCTCTTCCTCAAATAGCCTTCCCACTCACCAGAGCAGCTACTGCCCTATTGCCAACTAGCCACCATAGCCTGCCATAGCTCCATTAGTTGTCGCTCTCTAACAGCTGGTGGTGACATTATTTTTTTAGTACTTATCCTATAGTCTCGACTAAACCCTAAGCAATTTTGGCAAAACTATAAGTAAGGTTCTCTCCTCTCAAGTTTGATTTTATTTACTTTTGCATAATCTAGTTCAAATTTGAATAATGAGACTACAATACCTTAAAATAGAAAAGCCATTGAGTAAGGTTATAGGATTTTGGTAACTAGGTTCTGATAAGCCATTTTGGGAAAGTTGTAGTTCAAAAATTTTAATTTGAAGTTATCTAGATATCATCAAGGTGAGTGAATAATCCTACTCTTTTGTGAATCCCTTTTTACAAAACAAAATAAATTTTATTATCCAGAATATTATCATTTCCAATTCAAATGAATATTTTTCTTAGTTTGAGTTGAATTTTTTACTGTCTGATACATAAATATGAAATTGATCTATCTTAGTGTATTTCTACATTTTATAATAATTTCTATTTTTAGAACCAATGATTTTATTTTACCATGATATTGAATTTATGATATTTTTGAATTATATGATACCTAAAAATAATGATGATATTTTTCAGAATTATAATTGAAATTGTTTCTTATCTCTAAATATATTATATTTGGTAGCATAATGGTTTTCAACCATTACTTCTTTTTTTTTTAAAGTTCTAAATCCATTGAAAGTTCCTTGGGAAACTCTCAAATGCACTTGTGATTAGAATATTTGTTAGAGGAATAAGGGGAAAAATATTTGAATATCTAATTAGTGTGTTTGGTATATTATAATGATATCTATTAGGTATGATTACCTTTAGGAATCATCCTTTGGATTGCAATTGTATTTGGAAAAAGGAAATCTATAATGTCTTGCTACTTGAATATCAGTAAAATTTTAGAAAATCTTAATGATTTTTCTGATGTTCATAACGTAATGAGTATTTCTCACAATATTATTCTCTGTTACACTTTTTAATGTGTTGATTACTATATTTACCAAATTGACTTTTCTAATGAATTAAAGTTTCAAATTTTATTCTAGGATTGTTTCTTTTAAACTAGTAAGCTTATCTTTACAACTGCATGTTTCACCATTTAGATTTTGAACATGAACTACAAACTGAGTTTTGGCTTTTCTGAGGGATTATCTACTCATTGAGTTTTTATGAAACTTACCCTATTTTCCTTCCTACTTTTCAAAGCCTAAATCCACCCTCACCCATCCAGTTCAAGATTTGCTCCATGATTGAAAAGATCATTTCCTATGGAGCTTAAGGTATGTAAAAGTTGTAAATGTGAGCAGTTGACGTAGTTGTGATATGCATATGTTTTATCTGAATGTTGCTTACTATGTTATAGACTTGTGTTGTCTAGGCTATTGTGATCTTGATTTTCTTGTACAGGTTGTATATAGGACAAGTAGCCCTTGTCTATTATATAGGCCTTGTGCTTGGAAGTCTGAAAAATGGAGGAAACTTTGCTTGATTTTTAGTATATATCAAATAGAAATATCTTATTTATGTATTGATTTGGTAATGGTTTCTGATAAAGTCATGTTAGATCTTAAAAGGTTCCGCATTGTTAAGATTGCAGAGAGTTTTCTAATGGTGACCTTCTAAGCCAGTCATATGTCATGGATTGAGACATGACAAAGTTAGTATCAAAGCATCGTTTAGAGTCTAGGTGCATGATTAGGGGTCTCTAACTAACAAATTGGGATAGATGTACCAAGTTCATGTTAGTGCGCCTAGGAGTATGAAACATGAATAAGGATATGTTGATGCCCCCACCATGAAATATGTTGAAAATTTCCACAATTCCTAAATCTTTCGTTTTGCTCACATATGTATCTAAATCTTGCATAGAAAAATATTTCTATTTTGTAATAGGAATATGCCACCTAGAATTAGATCTTTGGGTCGTGTTGGATGTCAATCTGAATAGACATCCGAAAGAGCTTCTCACAAACCATCTTCTTCACCATCACTACCTCAAGGCCAAGGTAGAACTAGGGTTGAGGTAAGGTTGCACATGAAAAGTGTAGCTAGAAGCTTTCCAATCTTCTCACGTAGGATATCAAAACTTAACCAAATGTACCTAAGCTATATAACCATTTTTACTTAAGGTGTATAGGCCTACTCTATTGCTTTTTGATTCCACTTTTACTTTGTAAAATCTAGATTATAGAATGCCAATTCTAGATTCTTATAGGCCATTATAAACTCCAGAGCTTGCTATTTGATATGGAATTTTAGATTGTTAACAGGAATAACAAAAACGCGAGCACTTCATCAAGGACTATTTGGAGGCTTGGATTGAGGATGAATATGCCAATGATTAGGTTTTATACAAACTTATTTTTGCACTATTAGAGTTTATTAAACATCAATTTTGAGTCATCCTATCTAAGATGTATAAGCAGGTGAATAATGGTCCTAATTTTGGAAATGTCCTCGGACATCCATGTAGGTTGCTTATTAACAATGCCCACAAGCTTTATTTCTTTCCCTTCATTTCCAAGAAGGTCTTCCACTGCCACTTGTCTAATATGCTTTTACTACAAACCTTCATTATGATGGTCTGCTAAGTTATCATGCCTATCTACACCAACCTCCAACCACATCTTTAACAATTCCTTAGAATCCTAGTTTTCAAGTTCCACCAACTATGATGTAAAACACAAGTCAATCTTATGTGACTCATTCTCCTTCTCTATTGCACAGGAACAACATGATCACTTATACATTCTATAGGGTTTGGGTAGAATTCACATCAATCTTCAAATTTGGGGTTATAGAATCATCATTCTTTTTCACCATTACCATTTCCTCGCCATGGTCTCCTTTACCAAGAAGCATCATGGGTGTCGATACTACCAACTCTATTGCCACCTCTAGTACCTCTTGTGAACCTTCCATCATTGCCATCATCCCTACCCGCTATTCCACCTCCCCTATCTCTTGCATTTTCTATAATTTTTGCAACTACAAGCAATATTGATACCAATCAAAACATTGAAAGCATAAGTGTTGTTTGGGATCTTCCTCTACCTCTACCCTAAGAATCCAAAAAAAATAAATCCCTATTCAGAAGATTGAAGCTTTATGTCAGCTTATTACTAAAAATGGCCCTGATATTGAAGTTAAGACTTATAAAAATGAATTTAAGAATCTTGAGTATGTAGTTTTGTTTGGAGGCATCCAAGAATTGAAGTAGCAAATTCCTATGAGTATTTCTTATGGATGAAGAAGAAGTATAATTTAAGGCCTAGAAGGCATAATGGGAATTATGAATCATAGTTGAGGCTTTTGGTAGTTGACTCTTGTAGAAACATGATCATCTGAATATTACACTTGAATGTAGTTTAGCTAATGACTCTGACATGGAGATGGAAGATGATATCAAACTTCCTAGCAAGGACTAGGCATGAAATCCTATAATTGAAGGCCTAAATCATTAGCATGATGGGGTTGATAGAGTGCCTATCATGAATGAGCAAATACTCTAACCTCGGATTTCTATGGAAAATAACTGTGTGAATGTTTCAAAACAAATGGCTGAGTTCTCCCTAGGCACTGTTTTGGACCAATCTATAGCCACTCTAACTGATGATGTCACAAAATATGGTGCTTCCATTCTTGCTAAAGACATTAATCTTGATAGAGATTCTTGTTAACTTATTAAGGGTAACAACCTAATAGGGCTTCTACAGACCAAAGTGCAATAGATGCGAGAGTTACATGTCTAACATGCATATTTACCTTCCACTTGATCTAGCTTTTGGGGAATATTGCTATTTTGTCTCAAGATGTATGAAAAATAATCTTAACCCAAGTTGTACACTATTGATTGATAAATGAGTAAAATGTCTATAAAAATATTGATTATCACCTCTTGATTGGTTATTAATTTGTGGTTTTGCTGTACTTTTTGTCTTAGTTTAGTTAGTTTGTTCTTGGTACTGCTGTAGTTTGTATTTGTCTTTTTAGGTTAGCAAAAGAGGCTTTAAAAGGAGAATGAAAGTTGTTTTGGAGCATATTTGGATCAAGAAGAAGCTTAGGAAGAAGATATGAAGAATTCAAGTATATTGGACAAAGAAGTAGAAAGAGATCATGAAGCCAGCACTGAACACGGCCTGGTCGAGTCCTAAAGCACGGTCATGTTTAGTGCAATAGCTAGCAGCCTTCTAGAAGCCATCTAACCTGAAACATAGGCTGCCTGTGTACTGGAACATAGCCATGTTCCAGGTTCAAAAATTGCTATATAAGGATGTCTTCCAAGCAACCTGAAGACACAATTAGCATTCATTAGTTTCTATTAATTAAGATTACTAGAGCTCGAGTTTTCTTGCTTTCTTAGGAGTCTTTTGAGTTCAATTTAGGATTCTTTCATCTTCTTTTATGTTCTATCAAGAATTCTAGTTTTCTTTCATTATAATTTCTTCTTTCGATTCATATTTTCATTCCTTCTTTATTTCTTTATTTGTTTTGAGCATTATGCTTTCCTTTATATTAATGAAGCTTGTTTTTATTTTTACTATGTCTGAGTAAATCTTTATTCTAGGATTGGGAATAATCCAATTATGATTCTTTAATGTTATTGATGAGTTTTCTATTGTGATTACCTGA
>JANHAO010004476.1:0-24170 GCA_026873985.1 Saraca asoca | reverse complement strand
TTCATCAGGTATTCCTTTAACCCATTGTATTATTGAGATTAAACATGTTATAGATTAGACTAATTGAGATCATAGGTTTTTCATAGGTGAGTTGCAATGTTTGGCCAACTAGCATCTAATACTGTATTTTTATACCTATTACTTATATCATGCAAATTCCATGTCACACTACTAGAATACTCTCCATTTTCTATAGGTCTCTTCTCACCATGATGAGTCCATTACTAATAATCATATTTAAATCCAAACCTATACAAATCAACCTTAACTTAATCAAGAGGTAAAAATTTTCTACATTTATATTTGGAGCATAGACACCTTATTCGACTATCACTTAAATATATTGGTTGAGTTTTTGTGAAATTGATAAATTTTTCTACCCCTTAAGAAAATCTATCTTGTATCCACTATACTCTGGAATAAGTCTTTCATACATCCACCTACGGTGTTTTGAAATTTTCATATTCCATTTTTCAAAATTCACATTGATATATGTTAAGTTTTTATACATGTCCTAATTTATATACATATTTTCTCCTACTAACTAAATATTTTTAAACATATAAAAGCCATAGGAAAGTTTGTCAACATTTCATCCTGACCCCTAAAAAAATTTTCTTGATAGAGTTTCCGTGATAATAACTACATTCATATTTCCAACAACACAATTTTAATTTCAATAGCTCCATTCACCAAGTGCAAAGTAATAACATAATTAATAATTAATATCTATAAGATAATTACTAATTTCAAAAATTAAGAAAATCAAAATATATATAATTTCTAAACTAAAAATAGTTTTTAACTCAAAATATACGTAATTGCTAAAGTAATATTAATATCACTATTAAGTAGTCAAAATATATAATTCCTAAAGTAATTCAAAATACACATAATTTCTAATTCAAAATACATGTAATTCCTATATATATATATATATATTTCAAAATATATATAATTAGTAATTTGTAATTCTTACTCAATTTAATTTAAAATATATATAATTCCTAGATATAATTCAAAATATATAATTAGTCAATCTTAATTTAAATATATATATAAAATACAATTAATAATTAAAAATTAATTTTACAACATGAAAAATTGTCAATAGTTAATTGATTAATAATTAAAAATATGTACCAACTTTAATATTCAAACAAGAAAACTGACCAAAAAAAAAATCTCATACATAAACTAAAGCCCAAAACCACATACATTAAAATAGGAAAGACCAATTAAATAATAAAAAACATAATAATTAAACAAAAATAATTAGTAAAAGCGTAAAACAAAGTAGTATAAACAATTTAATCAGTTTAAATTTATGAAAAATACTTTCAGAATGTAGAAAAGCTAGAAAGTAAGGAAGAGTTTTAGTGTGGTAGAGGAACAAGAAGAAATGGAAATTAAACCAGAAGATTGCATGCTTAGACAGTTAAAAGTTTTTGAATTTTATTATAGATTTATCCATTAGAAATCTATTGTACATTAAGTTCAATTAGAAGCAACAAATATAATTTTTTAAAATTTGTGCCCAATTTTTAACAAAATTTCTAATAATAATTATTGTATAACATATTTCCTATGGATTTTTTAACTATTTTTGATTAACTTTTTAATGATTTTCTGTTATTGATAACTAACTACCTTTTCAATTTCGATCTTTTTTTAGACAAATTTCCAACGGATAAATCTATTAGAAATTTTCATCCAAAATTGCATATTTTTTTTTTGTAGTGACAAGATAGAAACAAAATAATAAAAATTAGAAAAAGATTAGAACATGTTCATCGAAAGACAAAAGCTATAAGAAAATTTGATGTCGGAAAAAAAAAAAGATTGATATGGTTAATTTCACTACCAAAATGCACAATCCTACTTGCAATAGATGATGTGTTGATAGATTTGTTGAAAGGGTGTGGAGTGTCCGTCATTTTCTCCACCAGCAGTTTAAGCCATCTTTTGCCAGAAGTCATCATTGAATATATCCCCTCAGTGGAGTTGCCAAAATGTAAGAGGGATGGGTTCGAGAGCTTGAAGGTATAAATACAATAATGAAATTTACTTATGGAGGTGGTTGTTATAAGTTAAGAAGCAGATGCCTTAAACAATGGTTGCTAAGTATGGCAAACGGAACTAGCAGTTAGAAGGTTTTAAGAGGATTTAAGTTTAGGGTCTTTTATATGTTTAGAGGTTTTGGTGGGTCTAGGTGTGTCCAGAGGTTTAGGGAGTTATGAGTGTGCCTAGAGGTCACTAATGTCATTAGGGGTGTAAGGGTCTGTGAAGGTGAGAATGTGAATCCTATTTATAAGTTATTGGTCATTTATAGGAGTTAAGAAGCAAAATGTAATAATCTCTTTATGAGGCTTAAATCTAAGGGAGGTGATGGGGGAATGTTAGAGGAAGTTTAGGATTGATGAGAAGCTTAACAAAGGTATTTAAGGTGACAAGGTATTTAAAGTGAGCTAATTTGGGGAGATCAACTATTTTGATAAGATATCTTAAAAATTCTAGAAGGTCAAGCTTTTAGAAGTCCAGGGTATTAGAGAAGCAGTGTTCTTAAGGGAAGGTTTAGGGAATGCAACTGTATCTCCAAGGGAAAGTCTTCTAGAAACTTGAGGTTCTATAAAAGCGATATTGCCTAAAGAAGGGCAATAGTATCTTGTAAAGGAAGGTTTAGGGAAGGTTTAGCCAAGCAATTTGTTTCCTTGCTCACCCTTACTTAAGGGATCTATAGGCAAGAAGTTAAGCATGACATACTCACTTCTCTATGCTTCATAGATGTAGCCCTACTCCAATTTACCATGTCACATTCACAAGAAGTTCTCAGAGAGTTTTGTAACGAGGGCGATGCCTATCTTTGTGGTCCAAGTCGATCATTGGTGTTGATTGAGAGCATCGCTAGCTGGTATAATACCTTTCACGTCACCCTATTAATACAAGGGTCCATGGCATATCACAAGCATGCTAACATAGAAGCCATTTGCATAAAGTCCATTGACTAAGTGTAAAAAGTAATTTAGCTTAGCTTTAGACGTAGGTTCAAAGATGAAAATAGTAATAAGTAGCTTAGCTTTAGAAGTTTCTTAAAGCTAGGTGTCTGACCTTTGTAATAATAGCATGATAATATGGCATGTTGGCAAATAGATATAGTATTCTTAGGTTCTTAGCCCAAGTAGTTATATAGGGTGAGTAAGAGCCTTAGGATTAGAGAGCCTACTAGTTTGGTGTTGCCAAGAAGTTATTATGGCTTTCGCTTAAGTGCTTCTTTTAAAGGTCATGTCCTTCACTAGGACCCATAAGTTGCTTCATAGGGTTAAATTGCCTTAGGTCTTGCAAATTCTCATAGGAACAATGTTAAGTTTTCTATTTTGTCTTTGTTTTGAAATCTGAGAGCTTAAATGAGATAGATCTTTGTTTTCAAATCTTTATATAAATCATGCCTCTCTATTTTATGTTCTTTTTTTTTTCCAATGTTGCTACAATGGTCTATTTTATTAAAGTTAACATGAAATTTTGTCCTTTCAGTTGATTTGAGCTTATTATATACATCTAATCTGACAGAAGCCTATATATTTGGATTTGTTTTATGTTTCTCTTTATTTTCAAAGTTGAAAGTTTAAATGATCATGATCTTTGTTTTCTTAGATGAAAATTTAAATGATCTATGGTCTTTGTTTTCTTTCTTTGTTTCTTTTCTTTTCTTTTTTATGGTTTATCTTTTGGAGTTCTATAATAATGGCTCAGAAATTTAACTTGATTAGCAACATTACTCCTGAAAGTGATGAGACTTTAAAGATTAAGGTGAAAGTGGTAAGAATTGGTATACGTTGTTGTTAAAGTATTCTGAAGATGTTCTTGCATTAACATGGTTCTTTTAGATGAAAAGGTAACAAATTAAAATTTGATGATACTTATTAGGCCTATTCTTTGGAGAAATTCATTTAAAGTATTTCAATGTCCTGACGAAGTTATGGTTAAGCAAACGCATGGTTGAAGAAACTGTTACCACTTTATGATTTTTGTGAATTGGAAATGTTGATTCATGTCTTATAATATAAATATGAAGATGATTTACAGGATTTAAAGTTTATTCCTCTCAAGTTAATTGTGTTGATGATGATGTTAATGGATGGTAATGCTTATAATTTCATTGGTGATTCATGTTATTATTGGTGGTAATGTTCTTTAGTAGCTTTATTGATGGTCTAATGATTTCATTATAGACAAGTAATGGATGGTAATGTTTATGATATCATTTATCTTTCTTCGTCTTTTTCACAATAGATTTAGTTATTGATTCTATTTAGTTTGAATTAGTATTTTTGTTGGTCTCTCATGAATAATGTACATCTACTTATATGTGCAGAACCAAAAATTCAAGCCGGTGTGACTAGAAGATCTCTTATAAACATGCACAAACCTCTCCTTGTTGAAGGAAGATGCTAAATCATCCAAAATTTCCATGATGCATATAATGAGGTATTGTATTGAGCTATTCAACACCAATATTGAATTAACTTCAATTGGAGTACCTATGTGAGACCTTGGGAAGCAAAAATATCTCTCTTTGGCTTTCATTTTGTACCTTTTGAAGATATATTGCAAAAGAAGATACCTTAGGAGCATTTATTTGGTAAGTTTTAAATTCAAAAGTTTTCTTTTGCTTATTTGGGTTCAACTTAATTTGAATTTAAGCTAAAACTACCTATTAAATTAATGCTTAATAGATGCTATATGTGAAGTTTTACACTTCCAACCTATTCAACCAACGACAAGAAAAAGCCAAAGTGGCAAGAGGATGCAAATGCTTTTACAAGACCAAAATGTTGAATATTTAATATCTATATTGTAATAATTCTTTTTTCCAATGGAAAGAAGATAAATTGCACTTTGTGGGGTGAATTTGCTAATGCTAATGAATTATATTAATAGGACAAAAGAAATTACCATTGTTATTAGGATGCAACTTGCCAGAGGGAAAAGACTCTCAAGTCAAAATCATCTTTCTTTTATTTTTATTTCAACTAATATGATAAGTTTTTTACTTAATATTAAATGCTTTTTTTCCCTTAAGTTTAATTTATTTCATTTTTTCCCATATCAATTGAAACTATTTAAGATACATTGCAATATGGTTATTCTCATCTTTTTATTACTTTTTCATGGTAGGCTTTATTGTTTCGACTAATGCATTGTAGACACATAAAAGCATAACATTCGCTCAAAAGCACACTAAATGGCATGCTTGGCACTTATAAATACTAGCAAATATCCATCTTCTAAATCATATTCTACACATTTATCGAAACTCTATCGAAATACTAACTTGATTATGAAGTGTGTTTGGTGGATCACTTCTGTCGTGTGCGACTAACTTCATTGTATTTGTAGGTCATTTTTCAATCTTTTCGCACTTTGTAGATCAACCATGCCAAGTAAAGAATTTCATTTGGCGTCATCTGTAACTTTTCCAACTACCATAATGTCTTGTCGGTCTCATTCATAATCTTCTCAAGCTCCATCATTGGATGAACGTTGTCATCTTCATGAGCGAACTAGAAATGATCATCGCAAGGATTGGATGGTAGAGGAAACTCACTAGATTACTCCTGAGTTTAAGCATGATGCATTGGCAATGCAAGTGCACCGGTTGCATGAAGAATTGGATACCTTCTATCATGCTTTAGTGAAATTCATTTTAACTCTACCACTTCTTACCTCTTTAGCTCCTGTTCTCTAGGAAGTTAACCCAATCATGCCACAAATAACTCCACTAAATCGCATTCCTGATCCTCAGTAGCCTTAGTAACTCTAATTACCCTTTGCACCACCCCTACTGCAACAACCTTCCATTCTAACCCTTACTTTGCTTATGGTAGCTGATCATCTAATTTCAAACCCATGTTTCCATTTTTTGTAAACCTTCCAAGTTTAGACCTCAGTAGGGCCATTTATCCCTAATGTTTCTTTTGCCCTATCTCAAATGATTGAGATCTGCCATCATATGCTTCATACGCATGAACTTTATGACCCACTTAACCTTATCATGGATCTCACCTGGACTTTAAGATAACTATTGATGTAAAAATGAGAGATCAAGCTAAGGTTCACTAAGAGGTTTTGCATTTATCAAGAGGGCACTTTATAAAGAGCCAAGGCAAGGAGGATAAAAGTGGTTATCTAAGGGCCATGTCATCAAATGTTGCTACATCTTTACTTTGTCACATACTTTGGAGCTCACATGGGGAGCTAGGACTTGGAGGTCCAATGGTCATTTCCTTGGGAGCTTTGCCATCCACTTGAAGATCGTTTGAGTGTTATTTTTGGATAGCCATATGCTAGCCATTTGGGTAACAACATGGTTAGTCATTTTGGTTCATTTTTTAGCATGTTTGGTCCATTATTTTGCATTATTTTATAGGCCACTTTTGAGACCTTTTTGGTATTATTTTGGGGCTATTTGATCCCTTTTATTTTTTATGTTTTGGTGGCTATTTTAGACCATTATTGTGGCTAATATAGTGGCTGTTTTAATGCCACTTTGGAGTATTTTTTTGGGCTAATGTTTTAGCCTTATTTTGGTTTAGACTTATTTATTTGTTTCGTTAGCTTATATGTTTATGTCATTAGGCTTGTATGGGACTTTAAGCGAGCTCATTAGTGAGTTTAATTGCTACAAAGGAGACCATGTTTCCCTCACCATTGAGATTTAGCAATTTTATGAAATAGAAATGTTTCTTCTTTAAGCAAGTACTCTCCTAAGGTTCTAGCAAGAACTTGAGATTTATTAAAGAGCTTACTCTTTGTGGTGTCCATTTTTATTACTTATCACTCTCTTCTTACCTTTCTAGAGTATAACGTGAATAGCCTTCATGTTCCTTTCAATTTTGGTTCTAAATTTTGTTGAATTAGGGGATAGGTTCATGGGCAAGCACAAATGTTTCCTTGCTGAAATGCTACATCATCCAAAATTTCCACGTTGAATTAACTTTAATTGGAGTACCAATGTGAGACCTTATGAAGCAAAAATATCTCTTTTTGACTTTCATTTTGTACCTTTTAAAGATATATTACAAGAGAAGATACCTCTGGAGTATCTGTTTGGTAAGTTTTAACATTTAAACTTTTTTTTCTTTTTTGGTTTCAACTTAATTTGAATTTACGCTAAAACAACCTATTAAATTAATGTTTAACAGTTGTTATATGTGAAGTTTTGCACTTCCAACCTATTCAACCAATGACTGGCAAAAGTCAAAGTAATAAGAGGATGCAGATGCTTTTACAAGACTAAAGGTGTGTACACATGTAATGTTCAATATTTAATATTTATATTGTAATATTTTTCTTCCAATGGAGAGAAGATAAATTGTACTTTGTGGGGCAATTTTGCTGATGCTATCAATTTTTTTTTTCAACTATTATGATAAGGTTGAAAATGGTTACTTTCTTACTTAATATTAAATGCTTTTTTTCCTTTAAGTTTAATTCATTTCATTTTTCCTATATCCATTCAAACTATATAAGATACATTACAATATGGTTATTCTTATCTTTTTATTACTTTTTCATGGCAGGCTTTATTATTTTGACTAATTCTTTGAACGCTACCAAGGTGATGTTTAATCCACCCATTGTTGAAGTTGAGCAATTTAAGCAAAGATATGTGCAGTAAATTTTGACATAAACTAAAGTTAATGTATAATCCACATTGATGCTTGATGACACATTTCTAATGTACTTATTACTATGATTTAATCTACTATTTTCTATATATAACCTTGGGTTGACTGATTTGAGTCTTTCACAAAGGTTTAGTCAAGGTACTATAGGAGTAGTAAGGAACTCATCCCAAATAGAATCCATTTTGGTTGGAAACAAGAAAACCTTATTTGAAATCAAGAACAATGAAGAAATAAATGATATGAATTATTGTGTTTTACTTTAATATATTTAACTCATGGACAACAAATGCTCAAGTTTCATTATTATTCTTTTTGCACTCTAATATTGTTCCAGGTATCTAAGTGTTCTACTGTGGCAACTGTCTATGAAATTCAAAGTAACTATAATTGGTTTTATAATTCATGCAACTCATGTAAGAAGGAAGTGAAACCTATTGGTAATGAACTTTTCTGTTACCACAACAACAAGTCCCCATCTTTCACCATTTCAAAGTAATGAAGAACCTTACCTATTAAATTATTTGATAAATATGTTTTTTTTCTTTGTTTTTGTTGCTTTGTCTTTTCTAAAATAAATTCTTCTATGAACTCAGTAATAGATTTAGAGTTCAAGTTATGGTCATGGACCACAGTGGACCTGCTTCATTTGTCCTATTTGATTGTAAGGTTGTTCAATTTACTAAGAGGAATGCAAGTGAGCTTTGGAAGGCTTTAATCAAGGTAAGTTATTCATAGATGGAGTTATGAATTTAGTTATTTCCCCATATATAAATTGAAATGACATTAAAAATTCTTGTAGGAAAATGATGAATTTGGATTTCTTCAAGAGTTAAATCTCTTGAAAGGGAAGAAACTACTATTCAGTACTGAGATCTTAAAGTACAATATCAAGAACAAGAATCGCAACTGGGGAGAAAATGTTGACAAGGTTTTTCTCATTAATGACAATGATTTGGAGGTTATTGAATTCATGAAATCTATTGATTGGCCCTAGGTATGTAGAAAGATGTAAAAGAAATGTGTTTTCAATTTTTGTTTATGTTGCACTAGAGAAACATAGAAAATAATTTGCATAATTATACTTGTCATTTAATCTTTATTGGACATTTGTTCTTTCTATCTGTATTTATGCTTTTAACATATTCCTTTTTAAAATCTTAGAAGAAAGAACTAAATTTCCTTTGTTTATAGAAAGAACTAAGTTTTCCTTTTCTATATTTTATTCCTAAACCTTACGAAAAGGAATACTAGGTAATGGAAAAAAATAGAAATAACAAATAGCTAATGAATAGTTTGTAAAGGGCAATGTATAATAAACAATTGTATGATAGAATTGTAACCTATTGGCTTTGACTATATATATATATATATATATATTTCTTTTAGTGATCCTTTTGCTTGCTCTGTTCCATTACTAACTGCCTCTTTTTTTTAGCCAAAAACTTGATGAAAATACTTGTTATTAATTCTTGGTTTCCCACTCACCTTTTTTATAATTTTACATTGAAATTTAGTTTAGACTAGTGTGTTGACAATTAAATTGCATATTCTCAAAAAAAATTGTTTTGTTATCATGTTCAGACTTGGCCTTTCCTTGGTTTCTTAACAATTTAGTTCCACATTTGTGGGATGTAGCTTTAAGGAAAGCAAATTTTTGGAATATTGTTTCCTTATATGTTCTTTGCTTTGATTTTTAGGACTTTGTTTGTGCAGTAACTTTGTTATAGGCATTATCCGAAAGAGCGACCAGGGACATCCAAAGCACAAAGGAAGACGTCATCGACCAAGCGAAGGGTCCAAGTCAGAGTCCTAATGCACGGAGCAAAGATCCCAGCATGAGCTACGAACAACTCACAGAGTCGTAAGATAGGAGGGTGTGGGGCACTAAGCAAGTCTTGAGCCCCTTGACGAGAAACCACCCTTCCCAAGATAGCGTTCCACGCGAGGATGACAAGGGCCAACAGGGATCATGTATACACTCGACTCTGCTTCACTCGCTACCAACGGATGCTCGTATGAAATCCAGTCAGCTGCCTAAAACGAACATCCCTAGTTGACAACTCAGACCTTGAGCTTACACATCAGCTCCTCGGAAGACTAACAATAATTTGCCCAGCATTAATTGCTCGACAACAAGCATTAAATGCCCTAAGCTATGGGGGTTATCATTCTGTTGATCATGAAATTACATTTGTAACCTCCCTCCTTTCTATAAATAGAAAGGGAGGGAATCATTATGGATATATAGAAAAATACATGCAAAAACTCTGTTGGTAAGGAGAGTGCACTAGATTCTCTGTAAAAAGAAGCTCTATTGTCATTGTTGTCCTGCTCTGTAAAAGCATCCTCTTAAGAAATATCAGAAGTGCAACATGGACGTAGGGGCCAAATAGGTTTTAGCCGAACCACGATGAATCCCCTACATGGACCCTTTTGTTGAGCTTTTCTATTTTTCCTTTACTATCTCTCTTTATCTTTGATTTGCAGTCAGGGGTAATACAGAACTACAACTAGTTGACCAAATTTTCATGTCAACATTTTGACACTAGAAGGAGTGCCTGCATTGCATATTTTTCTTGTTTTCAATCTCTGATAAGCCATTTTCAAGTACGATGGCAAGGGGAAAGGTTACTAGAGGTACAAAAGCTACCATTGGTTAATCTGAAGGCCAGATACAGCAGCAGAGTACAGCTGCCCCCACGATAGGTATTAGCCTCGGCACGGCTCCCCTTATCCATAACCAACCGATAACCTATGAAACTGGTGATATACAAACCTGGTGGCAACACCAAGAAGCCCTTGACCAGTGTCAGGAGGAGCTGGAAAACACCTTGAAGGAGCTGGCTGACACTGTCCGGGTATTGTCCCAAACGCAAGCACAAAGTGCATTAAGACAAGGTGGGGAACCACTACTTGAAAATGAACATCACCAACCAGGATCTCAATATGATCAACGAACCAGGGTAGGGCACCCACCCCACTCTTCCAACTTATAATCAAGATCTGAGGCCCACCGAGTTCAGGAGGACGAAGGAGAAGATGACTAGGAGGAAGGTTCCCACCGAAGCAAAAACTCACGCGAAGTTAGTAGTGAGAGTGAGACGAATCATGACTAGTCTGATTACAAAAATGACAAGAAGCGTAAGACTTCCAGTCCACACCCTCACGATAAGCAAGAGGGAAAGAGCTGAAAATCTTCTGATCATTGATCGAAAGCCTGAGATTGAAAGGTTGAAGAACTACTCTGAAAAATGGAACGACTAGAAAAGAACCCTGCATCTTGGGAAAACCCGGGGCCCCACTAGGAAAGGACCCTACTTTCTTATCAGATCAAGGCAGAGCCCCTTCCTCACAGATTCAAGTTTTCGAATCTTCCCCTTTACAAAGGGGACAACAATCCATATAATCATTTGGATGCTTTCAACGTCCAAGTGGACTTGCAAACCTCCAACCCACTGGCAAAATGCCGGGTCTTCCTGGCAATGCTTAGAGAAGTACTACTAATGTGATTTAGAAATCTTCCAGCCCGTAGCATAAAGAGTTTGGAAGACTGTCAAGCCACGTTCCTTAGTCAATATAGGGCATTGAAGAGGCAACTCGTTCCCTCCTGCCACTTGGCTACTGTCTTCCAGTGGAAAGATGAGCCACTTAAAGACTACATTATTAGGTTATGGTAAGAAATCAGGAATGTGGATAACCCATCAGATGAAAGCATCCTCACTGTAATTTCTGTAGGACTCCAGAAGGACGAGAAGCTATACGAGGATATATACAAGTCCCCCGTCAAGAGCCTAAGAAAATTCTACGAGTGGGCCACCAAGGAGATTCGCTGGGAAGAAATGTTTAGCCCAAGAAAGTCGATTAGGAAAGAAGAAGCAAATAACTCCAAGGAAAGGAAAAGAAGCGAGGGTAAGAACAGCAAAAGGGGCCAAAGGGGTAGCTCAGAAGACCATACTGTGAAGAAAGCCTGAAGCCAACAATTCCAACTCTAACGTCGCTATGAAACATATACTATCCTGTTAGACACCCCGGAAAGGATCTATGCGACGGAAAGAGACAGTGAAGATTTTGGTAGACCCAGGCCCATCAAAATCCCTATTAATAAGAGGAATCAAAATAAGTTCTGCACTTATCATACTGAAGTAGGGCACAATACGTCAGACTATTGGGCCCTGAAAGACGCTATTGAGGACCTCATCAAAAGAGGTCGCTTGAGAGATTATGTGGTGAGATCTTCAGGGCATTGACCCCCTCGCCCCTAATAGGTCACGTCATAGCATCGCCAAACTTTCAAAAGCGAGGAAGGACCATCCATAAAGACCATCTTCACCATACACGGTGGACCTCACATTGCAGGCACGTCGAATTGATCATATGACCGCTATGTATGGGTTGCAGGTCGTGTTCTTCTTACTAGCCATGTCTAGATTGACAAGCCTACCAAGAAGGCAAAAGTCACCATGAATGACATCTCGTTCATAAAAGAGGACACGTCAGGAGTCCATTACCCCCACAACGACACCATTATCATCAGGGCAAGGGTTAGTAATGCGGAAGTAAGAAGAATAGTGGTAGACACCGGGAGCTCCGTCAATGTGATGTATAAGACATGCTTCGACTAGATGGGTGTAAGTATGAAGTAGCTAGATCCATCCCCAGAGCCTCTTTATAGATTTATCGGGGATGGAATACTTCTTATGGGAAGGATCAAGCGCCCACTCACTATAGGAGATCTCAATCGACAAGCGACCGTCATGGCAGATTTTTTGATTATAAACTATCCCTCAACTTATAATATGGTGTTGGGACGGCCTGCCATGAATGATTTTGACATGGTAACGTCAGCTAGGACTCTTATCATTAAATTCCCTACCCTAAACGGAGTCGGGTGTGTATGGGGGGATCAACAAGCAGCCCATTTTTGTTATGAAGAGGCAGTGAAACTAGGGACGTAAGTCAAGAAGGTAAATGCAGTATCTGGGGGAAACCCTCAACCAATGAGCAAAAAAGGAATCATTGATGACCTCGACCCTTGAGAAATAGATGTCAAATGAGCCGCCAGACCAGTAGAGGAATTAGAGGATGTATCAGTTAGTGAGACGGACGAGGAGAGGTGTCTCAAGGTAGGAAAATGCTTGCTGCCTGACGTGAAAATACATTTGGCAAATTTACTTAAGGCCAACATAGATGTTTTTGCCTGGAACCATGAGGACATGGTAGGCATTGATCCGAATGTAATGTCACACCGGTTGAATATCGACCCTCAGGCCCAACCAGTTTGCCAAAAGAGATGACTAATGACCACCGAGTGCTATACGGCACTTAAGGAAGAGGTGGACAAGCTTTTGGCAAATGATTTTATTAGAGAGGTATGATATCCCACCAAGGTGGCGAACCCCATCTTGGTCAAGAAGAAAGATGGGAAATGAAAAACATATATCGATTTCATAGATCTTAACAAGGCATGCCTAAAGGATAGCTTCCCTCTATCGAGAATAGATCAACTTGTTAACGTGACGGCCGGACACAAGCTCCTTAACTTCATGGACACTTACTCAAGGTATAATCAAATCCCGATGGCTGCACGGGATGAGGAACACACCTCTCTTATCACTGATCGCAGATTATACTGTTACAAAGTGATGCCTTTTAGACTTAAAAATGCAGGGGCAACTTATCAATGTTTGGTGAATAAGATGTTTTAGGAACCGATTGGCAAAATGATGGAGGTATACGTGGACGACATGCTTGTAAAATCCAAACGAATCATTGATCATGTCCGTGACCTCAATGAGACATTCCTAACCCTGAGAAGGTACCGACTAAAGCTGAATTCACACAAGTGCACGTTCGGCATAGCGTCAGGCAAATTCCTTGGCTTTATAGTCAACAATAGAGGAATTGAGGCTAATCTGGAGAAGATTAGAGCACTCCTTAATATGCATTCTTCTTTCGGCCCTAAGGACGTCCAGAGCCTAAATGGACAAATGGTCACACTCAGTCAGTTTATCTCGAAAGTGACAGATAAGTGTGTTCCTTTCTTTGATGTCCTCAAGAGAGCTAAGAAGTTCAAGTGGACCCCGGAGTGTGAAATCGTATTAATCGTGTACTTAGGACTGTCCCGGCATGCTTTGAGTGCAACATTAACACGGAAGGAGGAGGGAGTCCAACTCCCTATCTATTATGTGAGTAAAAGGTTGTTAGAAGCGGAAACTCGATATTCACCCATTGAAAAGCTCGCCTATTGTTTGGTCGTAGCTTCAAGGAAGCTATGACCCTACTTCCAAGCTCATAGCATCAGAGTCCTCATGCAATATCCATTAAGGCAAGTGTTACAAAAGACCGACACCTCTGGGTGATTACTCAAATGGGCCATAGATCTAGCTCAATTTGATATCAGATACAAACCTAGGACTGCTATCAAAGGACAAACGTTGGTCGATTTTGTTGTCGAATTCACAGGGCCAACCTAAGAAGAAGTGGAAACTTCTAGAGCTTCATGGTGGGAACTTTTTGTTGATGGATCGTCCAACGACCAAAAAGTCAGAGCAGGCATACTCCTTATCAGCCCAGAAGGGTACAAGATTTCCAGTGCCTTAAGGCTTAGATTTCAGGCTACGAATAATGAAGCAGAATACGAAGCCTTATTGGCAAGCTTATGATTAGCCAAAGAAGTACGCGCCGAAAGACTAAGGATTTTTAGTGACTCACAACTTATTGTCAATCAAATAAGAGGCGAATACTAAGCCCGAGGATAAAGAATGATAAAATACCTCTAGAGGGCCCAAGAGTTATTAAACTCATTCGAACAATTTGAAATCACTCAGGTGCCACGGGCATAAAATGCGTACACTGACGTTCTAGTTTGTTTGTCAACAAACAGTGACTCAGATCCTATATAAACAATCCCGATAGAGCTCCCCTCATCCCCGAGCATCCAACCACGGGATGTAACCCTGCCAATCACTAAAGCACCTAATTCCTAGATGAACCCAATCCTAAACTACCTGCAGGATAAGAGATTACCGGAAGACAAGCTTGAGGCACGATGCCTGCGGGCTCAGGTAGCCAGGTACATCTACGATAACATGCTTTATAAAAGGGGGTTCATGACCCCGCTTTTGAGATACATAGACAGTGAAGATTGCAACACTGTCTTAAGGGAAATCCACGAAGGACATTGCAGGAACCATGCTGGGGGGCTGTCGTTGGCACAAAAGGCCCTTCGACAAGAATTCTACTGGTCGACCATGAAATAAGATGCAATAGACCTTGTTAAGAAATGCAATAAATGCCAGAGGCTTGCAAAAGTAACATTATTTCATGAAAGCATGAGGAAACTGTAAATTTGCTATTGTGGCTATCGATTATTTTACGAAATGGGCCGAGGCAAAAGAGCTTGCTGAGATTTCATCCTTCAAGATTGAAAAGTTTGTCTGGAACAACATTATTTATAGGTTTGAGGTCCCCTAATAGATTGTCAATGACAATGAGACCCAGTTTACCAGCGAACAATTCATCAAATTTTGTGACGATCTTAAAATTGTTAAAAGCTTCATGGCTATAGACCACCCACAAGCTAACAAATAAGTAGAGGCTATCAACAAGATTATCAAGAAAATCTTAAAGACCAAGTTGGAGGCCAGAAGGGGAGCATGGGCAGATGAACTACAGATAGTGTTATGGGCTTATAGGACCACACCCTACAGCTCCATAGGGGAGACTCCTTTCATGATGGTCTATGGATGCGAGGCAATGATCCCTGCGGAACTTGAAGTCATGACTAAGCGAAGAGCCATCTTTGAACTAGCAGACAACGATCGATTGCTTGCTGCAAGCATGGACCTCGTGGAGGAAGCTAGGGAAAAAGCCAGCCTGAGAATCGCCACTCATCAGCATTGCATTGTGAGGTATTACAATCAAAAGGTGCAAGCCCAAAGATTTAAGCCGGGCGATCTTGTTCTGCGTCTCATCCTTTCGGGTGCCTGTAACTCTAGTGAGGGGACACTGGGACCAATTGGGAAAGTCCTTACCTGATAAAGAAGGCCGTAAGTAATGGGGCTTATCATCTAGTAGACTTGAATGGAAATGAATTTCCTTACGCTTGGAATGCCAAACATCTTCGCTGTTACTACCAATGAGCGAACACCGCATCAGAAATATGTATGTAAATTCTCACAGGATGAAGTCTGATGGAAACTTGGTGTAAATTTTTATATGATGAAGTAGTAACTAGTGTAATATATTATAATAAATAGAGATCTCACACTTTTAAAAGCATCATGAATGCGAAAGAGAAAACTTGCTTCCATAGCAAAAATAGTTGCATAAAATGCTTACAGATCATCCAAAAAACAAAAGAGAGAAGCCCTAAGTCTCCATAGCATCAAGATGGGATTTAGAGAGAAGGTCACCTGAAGCTTCTGCAACTGGAATGGCAACTTCACCAAGAGGGGTTTCTACCCCAACATTTTGTTGTTTGCCCGAAGAGTCAGCCCCGGTAACATTCCTCTTAAAAAATTCTACAGCTTCCAAAGCCTGCAGACCAAAGAAAGAGAAATCCAACTCAGGATATCTCTCCCACAGAGTAAAGAAGAAAGCCTCACAGGTTTGCTGTCTCGATTCCCTTGCCGTGACCGCCACCCGTGAGGACATTTTCACCTTCATAATACGAAGTTCCGTTCATAGTGATTCAAACTCTTTTTCAGTGATTTTAGCCCACTGATCAAAGGACTCCATTTTCTACGCAGCTTCTTCTGTGACTTTCTTAGTCGTCTACAGCTCTGCGATCACTCCATCAAAGTCCATCTTGGCCTTCCTCAAATCATTGGAAGTAAGGCAAAAGTTAACCTCGGCCTGCTTGTGCCGCGCTACCTCGCTGGAAAGCATAGCCTCCATCTCTTCAACCCTCTCACGCCATTACAGATTCTCAGCCACTGTCATCGCAAGCTCGTCAATAAGGGAAGATTCCCTATCTTTCGCGTCTAGAGCTGCCTCGTCAATTTTCAACAATGTCAAAATATTATGCGAAAGCCAACCAATAGAGTTCAAAGATACGGAATAAGTTTGAAAGGCTAGAAATAATTATCATTACTTACCACAAGACCATGATGAGCAGCATGTCCCACCATCCTCCCGAGGGTGAAATCCTTAGCCTCCAACACCCCAACCTTTCGTTTAGGTCCTAAAAGTGTGCTCATTCCCTCAACCAATCTTTGAGCATATCGCTTAATCTTGGAACCAGGTTCAGCTAGTGGGGGCATGGGCTTAACCTCTGGAACATCATTCTCATGGGAAGTTACCTTTCTCTTCCCTTTGTTGATCCTCTGCCTTTTTGGAGAAGGACTAGAGGGAGTGATAGCTTTGGCTGTGGTCACAGCCTCGGGCCGAGGCATCGAGAACGATTCTTGCGATGGGGCGGTGACAAGGGGTGAAGACTGCTTGGCGATGGAGAGGTCTATACTACTTTCAAAGAGCAAGGATTAGTCTGCAACGGTAGGAAATAAAGTGACCTCAGGAGCTGGAGGATTTTCCCCTCTATCACGGGATGGCGAAGTCCTCAGGATGAGTTCTATGATATTGTTATAATTGTCAAAATTGGCTAGCCTGACCTTTGATGATCGCTGAATCCCAACTTCACTCGTAACCTCGGTGTCCATAGGGGGCGCGAGCCTATACTTATAGAGTCGAGAATCATTAAACTTGAAGTTGTGCTCAAGGTCACTAGTCGATTGAAAGCTATCCAAAATGTCAAGCTCCCTAGATTGTAAAGTGAGGTTTTTACTGATGCCAACTGCAAGAGAACAAGCAAGGGTTAGAATCAAGCTCTAACATCATAAAGCATACACACTCTCAATTAACATACCCGGCGTAAGAACAAAATCAAAATTCCTTAGATATCGCAGCGAGGGACAAGAAACATAAAACCAGTGTAACTTTTAAGGTCCCGCATTGGATTTCCCTTTGGCACCCCCCTTTGGTAGGATGTCTTTATGTCGTGTCCTCTTGGCCGAGAGGTAATAAAGTCCGTTTGACGTGCTCGCACATCTGAGGTCATATAAGTAACATAGAACCTCGGGAGATGGCGGTGGGAGATTATTGCCCATATAAATCAGGGCGAGAGAAATCAACGATGTATAAGAATTTGGAGTAAGTTGAAATGGACTAAGTTTTATTCTATTCAAAAAATTGATGATGAAAGGCGGGATGGGGAATCTAAGTCCCATGGTGAGATATAGGAGACTAATAGCAATAAAACCCCGAGGAGGATGTGCAGCATAATCGTTTGTCACTGGGACCATGGCGCTACACTCTTTGAGTATTCTATGAGATCAGACAGTGAGCTTAATGTCACGAAGCTGCATTATGGAAGTGTAGAACATAAACATCTAGTGCTAATGATGCTTGCTCACTATGGTACTTAGGCCCTCTAGTAAGTCTAAATAGATAATTGAATCTGGGGTATCCCTCCTCTCACTCGAGGCCGCATCACCAGTTCGTCACATGACCATTTCACTCAGGGGTGACTCAGATTCCTCCTCGTCATCATCCCTGATTAGGTGGCGGTGGCGTACATGACCCGATCTCATCTACAAAGGAAAATACTAGTTAGGCAGCCATTAGCAAGCCACACCGGAAGCCAAAAACTAACTACCCTCAGGTCATGCGCACTCTAAGCCACCACATTGCTTACTTAAACTCCGACGAGTAAAGAAAGAACAATTTTTCAAACCTTGGGGTTCTTAAGATCTAGACACAACACTTACGAACCCTACGGATTAATGGTAGCCCGACTATGTCAACAAGAATCCCTAATCCTGGCTTGTTAGCCAGCCCCTCTTTCTTCCCTCAGCCACATGAATAACAAAGCCTACAATCATCTACCAAGAACATAAATCAAGAAGGGAACAGAAACATATTATGATTTGCAAAGGTGGAAAACTCGATTCAATCGCAGCGATTATCCCTGACAAGAAGAAAAACTGAATTACAGACCGGAAAGGCTGAAAAATAGTTGACAAAGGTAGATAGTGAAGGAGCCAATGCGGTGGAAGATGGGCGGAGAACTCTGAAGTCTTGAAGGAAATTTTCAAATGGTAGAATTGGAGGGAGGAAGAAAGAGGGCTTCAGTTTATAAATGGAATGATCCAACTGTCAAATCCAATGGGACCATCACTCACCCATAATTCGACTGCTTGAAGGATGAAGCCATCAATAAATGATGGGTCAGAAAGCATGCACCAAAAGCAAGGAACTAATTATGACCCTCTGTCATTGGAAAAGTGAAAAGCCACATGTGTAAAAACATATGGAGAACCAAACAGCTCATCAAAATATCGCAGGTCAGGGGCTCGATAAACTTATCATGTCCAAGTAATGCGCTAACCATGTGTAGAATTCTTGTGTGAGCTGCGTCCAAGTAATGTGCTCGCCTCCTCACAGAATGCTTGCACGGAACGACCCTGCATCTAAGTAATGCATGAAGAACGTAGAATTCTTGTGCAGGTCAGGGGCTCGATAAACTTATCACATCCAAGTAATACGCTAACCATGCGTAGAATTCTTGTGTGAGCCTCGTCCAAGTAATGTGCTCATCCCCGCACAGAATGCTTGCATGAAACAACCCAACGTCCAAGTAATGCGTGAAGAACGTAGAATTCTTGCACCGGTCGGGGGCTCGATAAACTTATCACATCCAAATAATGTGCTAACCATGCGTAGAATTCTTGCGTGAGCTGTGTCCAAGTAATGTGCTTGCCCCTGTACAGAATACTTGCACGAAACAACCCTATGTTCAAGTAATGCATAAAGAACATAAAATTCTTGTGCAGGTCAGGGGCTCGATAAATTTGTTGCGTCCAAGTAATGCACTAACTATACGTAAAATTCTTGCACGAGCCACGTCCAAGTAATGTGCTCGCCCCCGCATAGAATGCTCGTGCGAAATGACCCTACGTCTAAGTAATGCGTGAAGGACGTAGAATTCTTACGTGGGTCAGTGGCTCGATAAACTTATCGCATCCAAGTAATGGGCTAACCATGTGTAGAATTCTTGCGTGAGCCACATCCAAGTAATATGCTTACCCTTGCATAGAATGCTTACGCAAAACAACCTTGCGTTCAAGTAATGTGTTGGCCACACAGAATTCTTGCGTAGGTCAAGGGCAAAACAGAAATCTTATGTTTAAGTAATGTGCTAACCCAATGCTGAATTCTTGCATGAACAAACTCAGTGCCGCAAGAAGAACTGACCCTCCGCTGACTCCTCATATCTACTGAAATAGCCGATTGGCAACGTCATACATATCCTTGAAATGAAAACTCATCTGTAAAAATTGAGTGGCTTAGATTTCATCTATTTTACATTAACATGTTATCTCACGGAGCATCCTTATCATAATTGTTGCAGGAAAGCATGTCGCGATAACTAGCAGCAAACCGTTGACCTACTCGTGCAAAAGTTAAGAGTCGGGAATGAAACTAAGCGTGAGGTCTCAGCATTCAACAATCCTTAAGTCTTGATTACTAGTCACAACTCCTAGCCCGCAAAGCGTGCTAAGAGTTGGGGGGGCTTATGTTATAGGCATTATTTGAAGGAGTGACCAAGGACATCTGAAGCATAAAGGAAGACGTCATCGACCAAGCGAAGGGTCCAAGTCGGAGTCCTAATGCATGGAGTGAAGATCCCAGCATGAGTTATGAACACCTCGCAGTGTCGTAAGATAGAAGGGTGCGGGGCGCTAAGCAGGTCTTGAGCCCCTCGACGAGAAACCAACCTTCCCGAGATAGCAACCCATACGGCGAGGACAAGGGCCAATCGGGATCACAAATATGCTTGACTCTGTCTCACTCGCTACCAATGGATGCTCATATGGAATCTAGTTAGCTGCCTAAAGTGCACATCCCTAGTTGACAACTTAGACCTCGAGCTTACATATCAGCCCCCCGGAAGATCGACAATAATTTGCCTAACATTAATTATCGATGGCAAGCATTAAATGCCCTAAGCGGTGGGGTTTATCATTCTGTTGATCATGAAATTACATTTGTAACCTCTCTCCTTTCTATAAATAGAAAGGGAGGGAATCATTGTGGATATATAGAAAAATACATGCAGAAACTCTGTTGGTAAGGAGAGTGCACTATATTCTCTGTAAAAAGAAGCTCTATTATCATTGTTATCCTGCTCTGTAAAAGCATCCTCTTAAGAAATATTAGAAGTGCAGCGTGGATGTAGGGGCCAAATAGGCTTTAGCCGAACCACGATAAATCCCCTACGTGGACTCTCTTCCTAAGCTTTTCTGTTTTTCCTTTACTATCTCTCTTTATCTTCGATTTGTAGTAAGGGGTAATACAGAACTACAACTAGTTGACCGAATTTTCATGTCAACAAACTTGAAGTTGCTTTCTTGATTTTGCAAACTTCATGCTCACTCAAAGTGAGGATGTAAGTGTATCACCAACTACATTTTTTATTGACTTTTGAAGAAAGTACTCTCATTATTTATATTTCACACTTTTAGGACAATGTAGTAGCTCCATCACAGAATGAACTAGAATTCTCTTCTTCTAGCAACTTCACACCCTTAAAGAGGATTAGTTTAGACAATAAACTCGATACCCTTGGATTAGTTGAAATGCTAACCCTTCAGATGTTGTGTACCAAAACCTTTAAGAAGATTAAGTCAAAGTAGATAGTTTGACATTGTATTAGGAGTGATGTTTGTTAGCCCCAAGATTTTACATAATAAGATGATAAAAATGAGTGTTCTAATAGCAATGTATGTCTTTGTGCTAAAGTGTTATATCATATACAAGTTCAATAGACATATTATGCTATAGTTGATAAATATGATATGATGATAACACATATGCTAGCTTATATGTTTCATAATTGAATCATGAATTATGATAAATTATCTTACACTAATTATATGACTTGCAAAGTTTATATACATTATAGAATTATCCAAAAAGAAGAAGTGTGAACATTGGAGTAAAGCAAATCTTGTAATTCTTAACTCAAGAGGGAAAAAGAAATAAATTCAATAAATAAGATATGCTCCAATTACTGAAGAATTATAAGATTGAAGTTTTGGAAGCTTTGAATCATCGATAAAGCCTAAAGACTTCATTGGATATAATTTTTCCATTTAGACCTAGACTTTCTTATAAAATAGAGTCTTTCATGATTTAGAGCTCAAACATGGTTATAAAATCTTAGCTAGACTAAAATGTTCTAAAAAGAATAGGCCACAATCATGATTTCATAAGATATCCTTGATGACGCTTCACAAAACAAAAAAGATATGGGTTTTTATCATTTTAGTTTTGACCTTAAACACTATTTTAATCATATCTCAAAAAATATATAGATCATTTAATTGTGAATTTTTAATTCATATGAAAATACTCACATATCTTTTCATTGAGAGGTCTTTTTGCCTCAAATTATTAAGAAATGAAAGAGTTATGACATTTTCAATTCGAGTCTAAAAATCCCCTTTTCATAATTCAGTCTTTTTGACCTTTACTCATTGTTTTTATGATATCTCAAAAACATACTGACTTTTAATAATATATAATGGAAAAAATTTATATATTGGTTCGTCTATAATGACCATTTTGGCCATATGGATGCCTTCTATTGGCTTCTACCAATCTTACAACCGTTTGAACATTTTTTTTTTGTCATTTTTTATACAAACTCCTCTCTAACTTTTTTTTCTTTCTAACTTTTGTTTAGATTTGCAAGGGCAAAGCATAGGTTGCTTCTTGATTTGAAGGCTTAAGAGTTGGGATATAAAATTTGTTCAGAATTGAAATTACATAAATTTGACATATCTCCTTTGTTATTTTTTCCCATCTTTTTATCCTTTTCCTTTTTATCTCATTAAAAGAAAGTTATTTGTATTTAGTATATTATAAGGTTATTTGTTCAAGACTCCAAAACAAAAAATGTATGAACTTTGATTTTAAATTGACTTCACATTATTTCAATCTTTTAGACATAATGAAAGATTTTGGAACTAGACTTGTTCAAGTTAGGTCTAAAGAATATTCTATAATTTTCATTCTTGGGTAGGTGGTGCATTAGCCATGGTAATGGATAAATCTTGGATCACTTTGCCTAGGAACACAATTGAATCTGCTAAAGGTTTAGAGGATTTTTTAGATTTTGCAATATTAAATTGATCCATTGAAGGGAAAATAAAATGTCCATGTCCTGATTGTCTATTTATAGGCAATGGTTGACTAGAAATGAAGTATATGAACATTTGATATTGAAACAATTTCTAGTTGGGTATACAAAGTGGATTTGGCATAGGGAATCAAGTGTTGTAGACACTTCAACTAGTGAGTATCATGCCAATGAGCCATCTACATTAGAGTCCCATGATAATTTAATTTAACATATGATAAATAATGCTTTTGGAATCTCTAGGCACAAATTGTATGAACCTTACTCACCACTAGAACTAATTGTTGAAGATGAGGAGTTAAATCTAAATAAGGGTCAAAGGGAATAAACAAGAGAATTTTATGAGTTAGTTAGAGATGGAAATTAGCAATTGTATAAAAAGTGCTTCAAGTATTCAAAACTCTCTTTTCTTGTCAAACTCTATCATCTTAAGTGCTTGTGTGGGATTACTAATAAAGTAATATCCATGATATTAGAGTTATTGCATGATGCATTTACTCATACAAAGATCCCTGAAACTTTCTATGAGGCTCAGAAAATCATTAATAAGCTTGGTTTCAACTACACAAAGATACATGTATTTTCAAATGATTTCATGCTTTATTAAGAAGAGGATGTAGATAGAGAAGAGTACAAGAGATGCCATACCTCTAGATAGAAACCAAAGAGCAACAATAATAGAAGGAATGCACCCAATAGTAGAAAAAAGGGGAAGAAAACTCCTGATAAAGTGTTATGTTACTTTCTACTTAAGCCATGGTTACAAAGATTATTAATGTCATCTAAAAATATAGAGCACATAAAGTGGTACACTATGGAAAGTAATAATGATAGTTTAATGAGACATCCAAGAGATTCTGAAGCATTTAAGAGGTTTGATTTCAGATCCTCGGAATGTGCAACTTAGCCTTCCTAGTGATGGTTTCAACCCTTATGAAAATTTAAGCACCAATTATAACATATAGCCAATTATTT
The DNA here is from genome assembly GCA_026873985.1 of Saraca asoca. Taxonomy (NCBI): domain Eukaryota; kingdom Viridiplantae; phylum Streptophyta; class Magnoliopsida; order Fabales; family Fabaceae; genus Saraca; species Saraca asoca. The sequence goes on along the minus strand of JANHAO010004476.1, from coordinate 305 downwards.
AAATCTCTTGCAACTTGCCTCCTAGATGTGTATGAAGCAAGTCTTTTTCATCCTTTCAATGATTATTCCATGAAAGGGAATGCTAGGGAATGACATAGATGTCTACTTCTAACTTTTTATCCAAGAATTGCAAAAGTTATGTAATGATAGTGTGGAAACATATGATGCATCAACAAATAAAATGTTTAAAATGCATGCATCTTCGATTTCTTTTTGAACAATTTTTCCAGTTCTCTAGTGAATCGATGTTGCATCGAAGCATTCAGTAAAATTTTCTTTTTAAAGAGTGTTTTCACATCTTCTTG
>JANHAO010004475.1:0-24145 GCA_026873985.1 Saraca asoca | reverse complement strand
TTTGCTACATTCCCTAGCTAAGTCGTCGCTATTCCCTCGCAAATATTTAAAATAGCGACGGAATTTAGCGAGGGACATAAAGTCCATCGCTAATCCGGAAGATTCTTGTAGTGGCTATCGATTTAGAGATCGAAGGGCAACCCTGAATATTCTTTGGTTAAATTACCTTACTTCTATCCGAACTCCCATTTGTTTTAATTCCAGCAATATTGATTATGTTCACATATTTTCTTTTCTCACTCCTTTGTTTTTTTTTGTGATGCATGGGTTTTTCCTCTAATTTATTGACTTATCATATAAGCCCATTCAATAGGTCAATCAATAAAAAAAGTCCAACATTGTCCAAATATATGGTAGCTTTTTTTTTTCTTTTTTTTTTACCCTTTTACTATTTAATCCTAGGTTTTAGTTTGTTTTTATTTTTGTTATTGTATATGTAATAGATTTCCTATAGAAACCTTTTGGAAAAATTGTGTCAAAAAAATATGAAAAAAGGATTGAGAAAAAAAAACCAAAAAAAGAAAGTACCTACACAAAACGAGTAGCCAATCTAAACGTTTCTTACTCCAAAATTTGCGGATTAAGAAGTTTATGAAACTAACAAACACATGTTCATATTCTACTCTTGTTAAAAGAATATATTGAATTTACTGTGATTACGACCCTGTGGGAAAGAATCATGGGAAATGGGATTATTCGTGAGTAAAAAGAGATCTTGAGTTATGATTTTATTTTTAATTTTTACTTTTCCACGAGATTAGATCACGGAAAATTCAAATTTTAAAATTTTTCATTGATATAGATGATTGAAAAGCAAAACATTTTATACTTCTTGATAAATATCATAGGAAAGAATGAAACACACTATTTCATTAATTTTTTTCATAACTTTTATTATAAGAGACATTATAAGAAAACTAATTATATTAGCAATCCCTGATGTCAAAATCTTCATTTCCCTCTTTTTCTCCAATCTCCTCCTCTCTCCATCTTTGGTGCTTTGTCGCTATGCTATCATTTTCCTCACTATTAAAACTTTTTCTAACCGTCTCTTGTGACTTTCTCATTTTCTGCTTAATGTAGGGCATTTTGAATTAATTAATTTTCACTTTTTTTTGTTTAAAGCTTGTGATATTAAAGTATATTATTCATATATATTTGAGTTTGATTGTTGAAGATTTGAAATATACATTTATTGTTGTTTGTGTTATTTTTAATATTGAATCTGTGTGTGTTGTAAATATTGGTGAAATTTGAGTTTTTGGATTGAATATGTGTATATTTGTGATAGTCATATTGTTAATTGTTAGGAAATTTTTAATATGTTTGGAATAAATTAGGAATAAATAAGAGGTATTGTTAGTTGATAGGCTTAATACATTAGTTATATTGTTATTATTATTTAGTTGTTAAGAATAAATTAGTTATATTGTTAGGAAATTTTTAATATATTTGGAATAAGTTTTATTAGGATAAATTAAAAGAAAATAAATTGAAGTACACTGAAAGTGTAAGAAAATAACTTTTAAGTTAAATAAATAAGCTATATTAGGAAATATTAGATGAAGCAATATTTTATGTAAAACGATTTTATATTAGTTAGGGAATAAAAAGCTGTCTGGTGGGACAGTTAAAATTTTATTTATTCAAGTTTAAAATAAGATTTTGATGTAAAAAAAGAGATGACACCTTCATATAATAAAGCTAAACCCAACTCCAATCATGAATTGTGGTTATCATCATCTGAAGATGCATATCATTTTTCACTTCAAAATTTTACTCCACACCTGAAGGAAGAAAACTTTAACTTCCTCATCAGATGATTTTTTTATTCCTCAACTAATAAGAAATCAATTTTGCATTTATGTTAGGAAAAAATAATAATATTTGAAATTAGTTTTAAATTTAAGTTAGAGGAAAAAAATACTAAAACTTTAAATTAGTTTTGAATTAATGTTAAGAAAAAAAATATGTAAGATTTGAAATTAGTTTTGATTTGTTTATACAGATGTTAGGACAGATTGTGATATATATACAAAACACAGTAGGGCCTTTAGAGGTCGCGGTCACCGGGCCACACCAATTTCTCACATGGCACCACGACACTTCCTCCACCTCCACACCTTCTTCTTATCACCCAATTACATCTCCCTTCCACCCTACAATATATTTATCATTCACCTCCACCTTTGACCCACACACTTACTAGCTTGATGGCTTCTCCACCTTTATGCCCATCCTGGATCCCACTTCCAACAGCCAACTATAGCATCCTCTTTCATGATTCAGCTTGTTGTATCCTCCTTGTAGCATGCTCCTTATTTCCTAGTTACAGAGGAGGATATCATGCCATGGATTGAGTCAATTGGTTGCATGTGAGTATAATTGTAATTATTTTTTTTTATACTTACGATACTTTATTTATTATAATAAATTATATATTCTTTTTATATGTCAACAACTTCATTGATCATATATCTACTATGCGGATTATATGGATCATCAGAGAAAGTAAATTTAATAGTGTATAGCCTAAATGGAGAGAGGTGAACCCCATAACACGGGATTTATGATAGAGAATATTTAAGATAAAAATTATACATTTTTATTTTATTTAAATAATAATTTTTTATATGAATATATTAGATATTTCTAATTTCAATTATTTTGTAAGGTAAATATATGTCAGATCCCTTAATGAAACTATTGTCAAAAAGAATTTCAACTCAAAGGTAACCTAGGGTTTCGGGATCTTATAAAAGAGGTGGAAAAAGGCCCAAAAATCTCAACGGATCATTGAGGAAGCGAGGAGGAGGCTTGCAGTCATTTATATCCAAGGTCTTTTGCTAATATCTGGTTGCCTAAATAAGGAAAATTCAATGAAACTTCAACGCAAATAACTAGATGTTCAAACATGGTTAGCCTAATGATCCAAGACAGGCACACACAACCAAACCGAACATTTGGATATGTAGGCTGTGGGAGATTATGCATAAAACCATTGATCCGGAGTCATATTCTTGGATACAGAACCTTTATATTATATTCTTTTCTTTTTGCAAGGCCTAATAAAATAATATTTGAATATAACTTTGCTTGAATAAAGCATTTTTCGAGATTATCCGAAAAAATGACACTCTTAACATACTATTACTGTATAAATAACGTCATCTTGGACTCGAGAAAAGGGGATAACATCTCTGGATTTCACAAGGGCCTATCAACACTTAAATTTCCCATATAGCTTAAGCAAAAATATGAAAGATTTATTACCTGATTAAAATCTCCGATGTGGTAGAGAACCACAGCTCGAAGTACTGTCAGCGTTGAACTAACTTGTTTATGTAAATTTAAGCCAAAGTCTGCTTCTACTTACTAGTTTGTCAGCTTGAAGAGCATATAATTGTCGAGAAAAGATAACTTCATTAGTTCCTTAAAGATAAATACAGCAATGCTTAAGAACAACTTTAGATAAGAGTTCTAGCAATGTTAATTTTTAATTGACAGATTGAATCGATAATTTTTTACAAATTTTTGTCAGCCATTAACATCCTCATATGTATCTCATGTAACAAAAGAAGGTTCAAATGCATAATGTATCCTTATTCATGCCTTGTAACAAAGGAAGAAGGTTCAAATGCATAGTAATTTCTTAGCACTACAATGAAAAATACTGAAAAAAAAAAGAAGATAAATACGTCTGCATATAAACAATGCTACGTCATTGATTCATATAGATAATATAGCTCTTCAGTATGCTATCATGATGAATATCTATGTATCAACAACTCTTAGAGGAATCAAGAGAATATTACTTTAGGATATACTGACATTAAATTGTGTTGAATGATTAAAAATTCAAGAGCATCACCCCACGGTCAAGGTTTGGCCTAAAATACCCTTGAGATTCCCACCTAGCATCTAACAAATAGAAATTTAAAATTTAAATCATTACTTATTGTAAGAACGCAGGACACATTCAAAAGTACTTCTACATCCAGCCATACACCGTACCAAAGAAACATACAGAACTTAGAATTTACATAAATCTAAAATGACTATTAATCCTTCTAATTAGAAATAGAACCAAACTTAAAATTTTGTTCCTTCTTAAGTGTCAAACAATAGTCAGCCACATCAGCACTATCATATTATTGCTTGAGAATTCTGTAGTATTATCAGATTAGAGCTAGACAGAAATCAAGGGATAAGGCTGAAAACATTGAAGCAAGATGTAAGTAGAACTTGAAGCTACTCACAAACGAATGAATGCGACCCAAACTATAACACTAGAGGTTGTAACCATTATTAGGAAAAAAGAAAAAGCATTATCATAATTATAAACATAATAGATTTTGACAAAAGTTCTCTGGGGCTATATACATATATACCTCCATTAATCGGTACTTATAATGAATTATCTAACAGAATAAATCATGCACTGTTAGTAGAATGTCCATCCTAATGAATTATCTACGAGAATAAATCATGCACTACTAGTAGAATATCCATTCTAAGTTGATTGATATAGTCATTATTGTTGATTGAGTCTTGGCCATTTTCAATTTGTGTGTATATGTATCTGATTATTCATGATTGCTGAGACTGATAAAAATAATACTGAACTACCTAAACTTATAGTTAAGATGAGTTTAGGTCGAATCCACAAAGACTGGTGATTTACTTTAATGTATTTGCAGTGTGAAATAGGGGATTGGATACTATTTAATTAGAATAGGAATTTAATCAAACAAATTCAATGCAAAACAAACAAAATAAAAATGAAAAGAAAATTCTAATGGAAAAAAACTTCAATCCAAGTGACACTTACAACCAATTCTGTGACTGATCTTTAGCACTATTTTTTCATTCCGACTGTTTAGTTAAGAAATTACTTAAATTCAACATCTAATTAATTCTTATTAATTTCTTCTTAAATTTGCTAACCAAGCTCAACACCTAATTAGCAAAGCAATGATGAAAATGCAAAACTAAAAGTAAGGAAACAACCAAAAATTTAGGGGATATAGCATATTATGACATACATTCTTGATAACTCAAGATTCAAATCCAACTGATAAAGTAATTTTATTCAAAAGATAAGTAGATCAACTTGGCAGAATCTCACAAGATAAGCTCTCCAAGTAACTTTCTTTGTGTTTAAGATGGACAAGTGTTTTACTCAATTTTAATTCATGAAAATGCACTACTATAAGCTTGCTTATTATCTAGTTTTCACTACTCAAATTATATGCATGACACAAATCAAAAGGACCTCACAAAAGTTGTAATGTGGCTAAGGAAAATGGGAGGAAATAAATGATATGGATATGAAAATGTAAAACCAAAGACATTAATAGAACATTATGACATAGATTCGAATAAGCAAAAGTGCAATTAAAAATCAGAATTTACATAACAACTTTCACATTTTTCACTCTTCTTTTTCTCTTTCCTTTTCTTCATTTTTTTGACTTTTTTTATTTGAACTCTTTCTTTCTTTTTTTTTTTTCAATTTAATTTTCTTTTCTTTTCTCTTTAATTGTACTAAGCTCTTTCTTGTTTTTTTTTTTCAAATTCAATTTTCTTTCCTTTTCTTTCTTTTTTTTCTTTCTCTTTAATTGTATTAATCTCTTTTTCTCTTTTTTTTTTCTTTTCATTTGTTTCTTCTCTCTTTTCTTGACCATTGAAATGAACCACATTTGTCTTTTTACCAAACAATTAGCACCTCCCACACTTGTTCAAAAACCTATCCCACTAATAAATTAAATGCTTTACTAATCCTTAAAGTTAGGAAAAGATAAAGGCATTCAAGGCTTAGCTTTTTAATAGGGCTACATAATAAGAAAAAGGTCAATTAGGTTCAAATGGGCTCAATAATAGTATATTGCAATGTAGGCTAGAAAGACAAAAGTTGTTCAATCAAAGAAATGCTTCAATTATATTGATGTATGCATATGCCAATATAATCTCAAAATATTCAAAACAAGTTCTCGAGTAACAATATTATAAAAGAAAATCACATATAAGAACGATAAAAATGATCAATAATGACTCAAAATCTCAGCTTATATGTATACCAAAATCAATCCACGAACATTTCAAAATCCATCACTATACTAATCATATTCAAGAATCAAGACACAAACCAATTTATTCAATTATGCTTTGCAACTATCAAAATCAATTGTAATTTACTTAAGGCCTAAACAAACTCATCATCAATGAAAAGAACACCAAAACAAACAAAAGAAATAGAATTTTTTTTACTAGAATTTTTTTTCACATAAAAAGCAAAATGCAAAACAAAACAATCCTAAAATCTCCGTCACACTTAAATTTTACATTGTCCTCAATGTAATCACAAAATCAATAACCAATTTTATATTATCCTCAATGTAATCACAAAATTAATAACAAATTATGGACAACTAAAGTAAAAGAGGTAGAGAAGAAGAGCAAAACACTTAAGTTGCCTCCCAAGAAGTGCGCTTATTAGCATTGTTGGCTTGATGATCCATTGGTTCTTTCAACTAAGATCATGAACTCTTGCTTCCATAAAATTTGCTTCGTGAACTCTAGAATCCATCGTCAATGACTTGAAATTTTTGCTACTTGATGAAATTTTTTCTCCTATGAAAACTGATTTAGGAACATCAACATCCTACATTAAAGGGTCAGCAACATCAATGAAACACATAGAATAGTCATTAGGAGGATATTCTTTGGCATCATTAAAGAAATTATAGTGTAAGGTATCACCATCAAACTCCATAGTAAGAGAACCAAGATTCACATCAATTTTTGTTTAGATATTTTCATGAAAGGTTTACCTAAAATGATTGGAGCTGAATTGGTTAAGGGATTGTTTGGCATTTTCAAAATGTAAAAATCTGCTTGTAAGATAAAAGAATATGCTCGCATCAACACATTCTCAGGCAATCCTATAAGAATTATATTAGATCTATTTGCTGATTGAATTACTACATCTATTTTCTTTAATGGTCCTAAATTCAAATATGCATAAATAGAATAAGGCATGACATTTATAGATGCACCTAAGTCTAACATGACGTATGTAGAATGATCCCCGAACCTGACCAATAGAACATGGGATAGTGAAGAAACCAAGATCCTTGCATTTCTAAAGTATTTTTCTTTGAATGATTGTAGATACAATTTCTACGATGCTTATCTTCTTATTACCTCTCAATTTCCTTTTGGTTGTGCACAGTTCTTTAAGAAACTTTGTATACCTAGGAATCTATTTCATCACAACTAGTAGGGGTATGTTCACTTTCACTTTCCTTAAATTGTCCAGGATGATTCTCTCTTGTTTTTCTTTGGTTTTCTTTGCTAATTTACTAGGGAAAGGAGGGATAGGGGAGGAAAGACTGAAATTGATCGAGAACTACCATTTTGTTTAACAATTTCTGCCTCATTATGCTCTAAAATATTTTTTTGGTTTGCTGAAATTGGTTGCCCAACTCTAGCCTCCACTTCTTTGCCACTCCTTAGCAATATTACATTGACATTCTTTTTGAGGTTTATGACTACCTAGGAGGGTAATCTGCCTGTTGCTTAATTTTCTAAGTTGGAAACTCTAGTTTCTAAGATCTGAAATCTAGTGTTGATGGTATTGATGTCCTGCTTCAATTGTTGAATGTCTCCTTTGATTTCTTACTGAAATTACAGGTTATTCAAAGCCATGTTCTTGATCAATTCTTCTAAGCCTTTTATTGAAGATGTATTTTAGTTCTACTGCTGGTTTTGCATGGCTTAGTTCTATTGCATCCGATGTGGTTGCATGGTTTGATATGGTTGCATCTACTATTCGACCTAATTTCCATATCTTATATTGGAATAATCTCTCCAGCTAGGGTTATAAGTGTTGGAGTATGGATTGTATGCCTACTGGTTTTGACTTGGAAATAATCTATTATTTTTTGGAAATCTGCTCTCCATTGCATGAACTTGTTACTAAAATGAGTCAATTTCCTTGAAAAAGGTAAAACATGTCTTAGTGCTATGTCCAGGGATTGAGTAGATTCCACATACTACTGATATTATCTTTGCCCCATGGTTGACTGTAGTTGCTAGACCATTTGAGTAAGATCTGTCATTTGCTTCTCTAGGTTGGAAGTGTGATCTCATTGACTTTCCTGACTGCATAACCTAATATGCTCCCAAACTTTTGTGAATTTGTAGCCGTGTTAGATATCAACATCATTGCAATATCAGGGGTCTTGTCTACTATAGTTCTTCCACTTGCAGCATTTATACTTTTGTCCATAGGGAGGAGGCCTTCGTAAAAATATTAGATCAGGAGTTGATTATTGATCTAGTAATAAGGACATCTAAGACACAACCTCTTGAATCTCTCATATAAGGTCTCTCCATCAAATTATCTGATGCTCCGAATTTTTTTTCTTGATGTTGGCAGCTCTAGAGGTAGGGAAGTATCTCTCTAAGAAAAGTCCAGTCATCTCATGCCATGTGCTAATAGAGCTAGAAGAAAGGTAATGGAGTCAATCCCTAGCTGAATCCTCTAAGGAGAAAGGAAAGGCTCTTAATTTAATCTGTTACTTTGAAATTCCTTGAGGCTTCACGGTTGAGCAGACCATCAGAAATTCTGTCAAATGCTTGTGATTATCTTTTCCAGTTAGACCATGGAATGTAGGTAGCAAGTATATCAGTCCAAATTTTAGCTCAAATGCAGCATTAATCTTAGGATAGTTTATGCACAATGGTTGCTAATTGAGGCCTAAAGCAACCAACTCCTTCAATGTCTTTTGATTGAATACCCATATTTTCCAAGTTTGAATAGAAAAATGAACTTTTAAAGGTCAAATCCATTACGAGGCTTAAATTAGGGGTGAAAGATGCTAAAGTTGATATAGGATCTTGAAATTGGCTAGATTGGTGCCTACTCTCCTTTCCCAAATTCTGCAAAGTTCTTTCAATTTTTGAATCATATATTAGCTTAGAATAATGAAGGATTGAGTCATACATCAATAGGCTAATTAGGGAAACAAAAAGCACAAAAATAGAATATAGAAAAATAACAAAATAATTTAGAAAATACTAAAAAATTAAAAAGTTATAATAAACAATAGAATTTGGCTAAACTTTGACAGGATCCATGTTATGAATTTTGAGCTAAAAAATAGGTGCCCTACCAAATTTAAGCTCAAAATTCCAAAGTCATTCTTATGCTCTTAGACCCTACCGGCACCCAGAAATAGAAAAATTATACACAAATGAAAAAGGGTGACAACAGAAGAAAAATGATTGAAATTGAAGCCTAATATTAGTACTAATATCCTAATACTATATGGAACTAAAAACACAAAGAAATCAATCAGCTGGCCCCTAACAACGGGCCAAAATTTGATGGTTGTCGATCAGCAAAGATAATGTTGAATTGCTTATATAGCTAGAATGAGTCTAGATAGAATCCATAGAGATTGGTGACTTACTTCAATGTGTTTACAGTGTGAAATGAAGGGGTTGGATACTATCCAATTAGAATAGGAACTTAATCAAATAGTTTAAATGCAAAGCAAATGAAATAAAAAGGAAAAGGAAAATCTAATGAAAAAGTTCAATCCAAGGGACTCTTTTAACCAATTATGTGACTAATCTTTGATATTATTGTTTCATTCTCTCTTTGACCGCTTAGCCAAGAAACTAATTAAGCTTAGCACCTAATTAATTTTTGTTAATTTCTTCCTAAATTTGCCAACCAAGCCCAACACCCATTTGATTCTTATTACTAAATCAGTTAAAGCTCAACACCTCAATCAATTTATTAATAGCATTAAGATCTAAAAACACCAAGTCTAATTAACTAAATTATCCCAATAGCAACTCAACTAATTACCTTCTAATTTTCTAGGAGAATTGATTTACCCTAATAGCAAATTAAGACCTCATTGCTACCATAACCAAACAACAACAAATTGCTTATGGAAATTCAGCTCGCAGTAAATCACAATAAATAAATAATTAATTAGCTGAGTTAATCAATCATCCATAGTAATTATCAGCATTGAACAAAGAATGAAGAGAATCAATTTGGGAAAAAATTGAAATTAGAAGTAAGTCTTACAATCAACAAAAAAAATAGTGCAGAATTTTCCTTAGATTGAAATGAAAGTTTAGTTTTATATTAGTATAAAAATAAAAAGGGAAAATAAAGGAAAAGAAGAAACCTAATTAGGACTAAAGTTTTAACCTAGCAGAGCTCATTTCCTTCTAAAATTAAAGACAATGCAAAAATAATTTTCAAGTTATCACAATTGTGGCTCAGCTAACTATTTATAGGCTCATTACATTGTCTCTCGATTGGGCTATTGATTAAGGTTGGAAGGAGGTTTAATTGGACATGGGTTGCTAGATAGCACTTTGTTTCAGCTTCTAGGCTTTATTTGACCTTCGAAATGGCTGAATTGAGCTTTAGGTGCTTTATGACATTTTTAAATCATTCTCTTATCTTTCCAAAGATAAAAGAATCATCAAAAATCAAGATCTAGAACTCAAAATATGCCCAAAAACCTAAAACAGTCTGAAACTGTGTAAATTTATTGAATAACTTCAATTAAGCATAAAAATTAAACAAATCACACTATCAATTTTAAGTATCCAATTAAGAATATACATATGACAAAAAATTACACATAAAGGAATATAAAATATGTAAAAATTATGTTCATTAATTATCTCTTTGGATTGGCATTTCAGTCTCACGCTAGTACCAAAGCTTAACAACCATATATCTTCAACTTGAATTGAACTTGCTTAATTTCCAGAATGCATCAACCTAACTTTTGAAGCTACCTTAACATAAGAACTTCTCAACTCCTTCAAGTGATTATCACTGAATATATGTTAAATTATCATGAGTATTTTCACCATCTATTTGTTTAAATAATTGATATTCCACAGCCGTTAAACTAAGTGTCGCAAGTGATAAGCCTTTTCTATCATGATACTTAACATCATTATAAAGCACAAGGCAGAATAATGAGAAACTAAGACATTTTCAAAAATTTTAAACTAACAAAATAAAAGCATGATTGTCAAGGCCTGACAATCTTATTAGAGGACCTGGAGGTCTTTTTATAGAACTGTAAGCTTAAATAAGAAAACAATCATCATATAGAGAACTCATTATGTCAAGACCTAACAAAAATTTTTTTTAACAATATTAATGAGATTAGTGTTATGTTGAAATATAAACTCTACAATAGCTACCATTCAATTCTACCAGGACATGCAAGAAAAAAAAGATGTGTCAAAGAAAGGAAAAAACTGACACTCCAGATGAGAGTTGGTGATCAAAATAATAAGCATGAAATATTCTGTAACTAAGTAGAGGCAAGGCAAGGCAGGGTAAGTTCACAATGCAAGCTTGTTTGTCTCAATTAAGTAGACTAATAATTACCCATGCTCTTCCATTTTTGTGATTGAAAAGGATGAAGCAATCCAATACATCAACCTATTTTGCTTTGCACCTCTTTCGAAGGTGATGTAAAACCCTACAACAAAATTCATCAATGGGTAAATAAAAATAAACAATATAATTCCCAAAAATTAAACTAGATGAAAAACAAAGAATGCGAACCACGATCATTTGATAATTCAACCAACCATAAATGAGAAAACAATTGAACAGAAGCAAATTATTATTCATATAAAAGATGACAACAACTTTATAATGCTGATGCAAAATGAGAATGATTTTGCTATCTCACCAGAAGTAAAGATACCATTGTCTAGTGCTCATACAGATGCAACAATTGCAATGTAAAAATGAATACTGCTAGTTAGGAGCAAATAGAATATTAAATTTTCATAAAATGGGCAAGATCACAACATTAGAAAATCACCTTCAAACTCAATTACGAAAATAAAAGAAAAAAACTCAAATATATACCTAAACAAAAATGAGCTGAAATGGAGGTGATAATGTAGTCATCTAAGAACTTGATAATCCCATCATAGATATGGAAAAATATCATGCAAAAAAAACTTGAAATCATTCAAAAAATGGCAACGAACCTAGCTAAAAAACATTAAAAAATTAAGATGTTAATGAAAATAAACAATTTTGCAATACCTCACTATCCCACGAACAACCATAGCTTCACGACCCCACAAGAGGTTGTTCGTAGTGGAGCTAGGCGGACCGATGTGAAAGGAGCTCCGCCTATTTGCTCGGATCTTAGCTTACAGGAAACCTCCACGCGGCATTAAATTTGGTAGCAACGAAGACAATAGGTGGCGGTGGAGGCTGGCATTGGCGATGGTGGAAGAATGAGTGAAGGAGATCGGAGGAAGTGGGAGAGAAGATCGTGGATTGGTGAGAAGGAGATGAAGAATGAGGAAGAAGAAAGTAAAAGCTTCTGAAAGAAATTAAGGGGTGAAGGAAGGAAAAAAAATATCTAGGTGGTTTGGGCAATGAAAGAAAGAATGAGATAGTGACGTGGGTATAAAAAATGAACAAGTCGTAAGAGATAATATAGATGAAAGAGAGCTAAGCAACCAGCCAACTTGGTCTCTTTTGCCTCACTTACTTGCCTTTGCTACATTACCCTTCACTAAGCCATTAACTTGCCAACCACCTTATCCGCCCAAGCTACTCTACACCATAGCCCACCATCATAACCCAACTTGTTTTAATTTATTATATTTTAAATTTACAATTTTAATATAAATATGATCTTAATTCTTGTTGTAATTAGTTTTTAGTTCAATATATTCTAAAGTTTGAAAATAAATTTCTCATCCTTTATTTCTATATCTTAGGAATAACTATCTTAAGCAGTGAATAGGCTTGAATTACAATATAGTGGAATTACCAACCTTATCAAAATTGATACAATTTTTCTACCGAATCCATTCCTCAATCATTTGGTATCACAAGCCCAAAAAACAAAGCATTTCTTATTGCCTTGGGAGATTAAACTTTAATAATGCAAATATTATATCCATGCAAACTTCATTGTTGATGATGTTGTTAGGCTTACTTTAAAAGTTAAAAGTAGATTTCAAGAAAAAAAATTTCTAAGTCCATCAAGCATATCCTATCACTAATCAAGAAATTCAAGCTTCTAAACCACTAATAGTCTTGGTCAAAACTACTGCAAAAAATGAGTTAGACAATAGCTTGATTGCCCAAATTGAAGAGTAATGACCACTATTGAAAAAAAAAATTGATGAAAATTCTAGAGAAGAAGAAGAGAATGAAAATAACAATGATATTGAACCTTTACTTGCAGAAGAAATTGTTACTACTGATTATGGAGAATCTTTGATTATTAGCAAAAGTATACATCCTCCTACACCCAAAGAAAACAAATGGCTTCGACATAACATCTTTCGCACATGATGTACTTCAAGAGGAAAAGTGTGTAACATTATCATTGATAATGGAAGTTATGAAAATATAATGTCAAGCTATATGGTTGAAAAGCTAGCCCTTCCGATTAAAGGCTACTCTCATCCATACAAGCTATAGCGGCTTAGAAGATAAAATAACTATCACTAAATGTTGTCTAATGTCATCTTCCATTGGTACAAAATATCAGGATAAAATATGGTGTGATGTCATTTCTATAGATGCTTGTCATCTACTACTTAGTCGTCCCTGATAGTATGATCATCAAGCTATCTACGATGAATTCAAAGGCACCTACTATTTCATGAAAGATGGTGTGAAAGTAAAGCTAGCTCAAGTCTAATTGAATCTCACGGAAGAAAGTCCCAACAAGATGCAAATCCTAGTGATGGAAGATGAAAAGCCAGACCGTTTTATATGAAAGTTATTATAACAAGACAAAAGAAGATTCAAAACTCAAACATGAGTTTTCTCCCATAAGGGGAGAATGAAACAGAGCCAAGCTATCAGCCAACTTGCTCTATTTTACCTCGCCTACTTGCCACCATCAAGCTGGTACCAACCACCTTAGCTGCCCAAACACCTTTGCACCATAGCCCACCATAAAAAAGACAACTTATTTTAATTTATTGTATTTTAATTTTATAATTTTAGTATAAAAAAGATCTTAATTCTTGATATAATTCATTCAATTTTTAGTTTAATATACTCTAAAGTTTGAGAGAAAATTTCTTTTCCTTTCTTTCTGTATTCTAGGTGTAACCATCCTAAGTGGTGAATAGGCTTGAATTACATCATAGTGAGGTTATCAACCTTGTCAAAATTGGTGCAATTATTGTATCACTCCTAAGCCAATAGATATAGATAAAAAGTAAATTTGTACATAAATTTTTAAAGGTAATGTCTTCTAATCAAGTGGCGCCATATTATAGAACGTGCTACACTTAAAAACCTATTATAACAATGATTATCTTTAGGGGTGGTTAGTATATAATATTAAAAAATAAGAGGTGTTTAGTGTAATTAGCTTAAATTTTAAAGAAAATCGATGTAATTTATCTTTTTCTTTTCTCTACAAGAAGCTTTTAATATAACAATTCACAGAACTTGTGTTCAATTTCTCATTTCCATCGGCAGCAACAGTGAGTATTATAACATAACAGCGACTAAGATAGTAAAAATTATAATTTGTGAGCTTACAATAATAGTTATTTTAGATGTGACATTTGAATTTATACTTTTATTGATCATATGAATTGCTCATGAGAAATATACAAAACACAAAAAAGAAAAATGTACTTAAGCAACATTAATGAAGATGCATTGATATATTTACTTTGTTTTTGATTAACCTTTGAGAATGTCGATGAGAAGCTCTTTGCCATCTAGTTTGAGGTAGATTTAAGGAGGCTGTCTAAAATCAAACCAAGTTTTAAGGCTGGTTCAATGCAAAAGAGATTTTGGTGCAACAACATTGACAAAGTTAAGTTGAGAGTGCCAGTCGGATCTCAATTTCAATTTCAATTTAAATATTATATTTTGTCTTTCATAAATTTTTATTCGTAACTTCATATAAACGGAAAACCTATTTTAAATTTGAACTTTGAAAGTAGACAGCTATCCAAATTTTTTATAGATGTCAAAATCAACATTAAGCCAATGTTTATAAAGGGATTACTTCTCATCCTAGCTTTATCATTAAAATATAAATGGAGTGATTTTTATCATCTAATTTAAAAATTGCTCTAATATTTCAATTGATTTAATTTTAATTTTTTTTAATCAGGCACATGTTCTATTATTAATAGGAAAGTAAAGATGGAGTTAAATGAAATATTTTTATCTAATGTGATACACATGTATGTCATAATTTATTTTTATAATGACTATTGTCTTTTTTTGTTCTCAAATGTATTTTTATGTTGTACATGTAAGTAGACAACAAATCATCAATAACCAACATAAATGTATAAATTAGGACATAAAAAGTGTGACATGTTTAATAAAATTATTCTACCTAATTCCATATCAACTTCCCTATTAGTAATGCGTTGGAAGTCTAAACAAAAAAAACCAAAGTTATGCTGATTGAAATATTAAGAAATCAAAATTAAGTATGTTAAATTAGAAGGATCAAAATCAACTATTTTTTAATTTTAATTTTATGAAGACCAAAATTATATCTAAACCTTTAATTCAAAGATATCTCATATGAGTACAACCTTAACTTCAATGTGATTGTTTTTGAAGAAAAATTGTTAGCACATGCTATACTCGATTTGACTCAAAATTTTAGAGAAAAATCAAGTATGTTGTGGAAGTCTTATAACTTGAATTTGAGAGTGATTCAACTTGTGTACTATTTTCTCTTGTGTTTGGGGGTATGTATGTAATTTTATTCCAAGATTGCTTGTCTAATATAAGTAGAAAAGCATATAGACGTGTTTCTTTGATCTTTTGCTCTTTATGTCGGTATAAGATAGTGCACAAAGCCTTTCCTAAACTATATGAGAATGCTTCATGTCAATGAGCAAAATTATGTCTACTCCTACTAGTAAGGTTTTAACTTAAAATGCTCTTTAAGGAGAGTGTTTGGTGGCCTTGATGGGTATTGTGGCAATAATATAAAGGTTAGAGTTTATAGCTTGATGCCTCTTTTTCACATCAAAATTGTGTAATGAGGTTTAATGAATAAAAAAAGTACTCTTCAATTTACATTGTTCCATGTTTTGTTTGCATTTGCTCACATTTTATGAGTTGTATCATTGTTATCTTTTAATGTGTATTGGTCACCTATATGTTATACTCACTAATTAATGGTTGCCTCGAATGTGTTATGTTTGTGTATTTGGTGGCCTTTTGCCTTAGGAGGTGTCCTTTTAAAATGTATTTTCCAATATAGGGTTGAATCAAAACAAATTTAGTAGGCAGGATGAAAAATGGGAAAACGTTAATTTAAGCAATGCTAAGGGGGTAATTTTCACTTAGCCATATTGCATTAGGCAACATCACCTACCAAGGCAAGCAACGTTGCTCATGACAACACTGCCTAGCAGCCTTGATTGTATGGTTAGCGTTGCTCTGACCAATGCCACTTACTTAGGTAGGTGATGTTGCTCTAAGCAACATTGCCAATGCATGCCATGGCTACATAGTAGTCTTGTATGCATGGATTGGCTTGAAAAAGCCTGAATTTTTTTTTTCTAAAACTATATTTTCTTGATTTTTTTCTTCTTCATATTATATTCACATTCTCTTCTTCATTCCATTTCTTCACACTTCATTTGCTTCTCTTATTCTGGAACTTCTTCATAGAAGCTCCTCTTCTTCTTCATTTCTTCACTTCTCCACTTCTTCATCTTTCTTTTCCACTTCATCTTATAAACTTTCCTTTGAGCAATATTAATTTCCTTCTTTGGCAAAATTGTGAGGTAAATTTCTATATTCTTATTTACAGTTACTTTTGTTTAAGCATTATTTGAATTTATTTTTCTATAGTTAAGTTTTATTTTGTATGGTTACTGAAATGTTAATTTGACTAATTATTATGCATTACTCTGTGTAGATTTTTTTATATGAAAAATTAATTATCTATCTTACCTGTAATGGTAATAGAATTTTTTTTTTTTTTTGCACTAGTTTTGAAATGATTATATTAGGAAAATAAAGTTAAGATTTGAAATAAATAGTAGGTTAAAAAATGACAGAATTAAATGGTTGACTAGTTAATACCTTTTACATTAAAATTTATTATGTTAGCCACTGATATTTATGAGAAAATTAATTTTCTTAGATATAATTTGTAACCAGTTTGTATTTAAATTGAATTTCTAGCATTTAAATTTTTTATTCATGATAGAATTTTATGTATGTAGTATGTATTATGGATTTTTTTATTTGTGCAAGACTTGTGTTATTTATTTTTTTAACTAGTTAGTAGACCTTACATTAATATTTGTTTGATTAGTTTTAAATTTTTTATCAAATAAAAAATAGAAATCTTAATTGTAGATCATGTAAATAATTAAATGGATTACTTAATTGATTTTTTAACATATGATATGATTGACGTTCTTGTTTTTGTGTTTAAAATTTGTTACCTTAATTTGTAATTGTAATCAATTATTTACTATAATTTTTAATTTAATTTAATAAAATAATTAGCAATATATATTTTTAATATTGTTTATTTCGATAATCATAGCAGGATTGTTATTCTTAGAATGTTAGATAGACGTGCTCTTTTTCTAAATCTCAGACTGAAAGATGGCTTGTTACTTCGATTACAACACCAACATATTTTAGAAGTAATATGGCAAAGGAACAAGGTTAAAAATAATAATAAAAGTTGATCATTCAAAAAACTTGTTCAATTTGTCTGTTATTTTCAACACCTTACTCCCATTTTTTTATATGTAAGATGATCAGGTGCTCCACGTTAGAGGCTTAGGTCACATGCTATCTGTAACCCTCAAATGGATCCCTATCTTTGGTCAGTAGAATCCTATGGTGTTTTGAGAATTAGACACATAAACATTGATTGACCCCTCATCAGCACACTTGTTGAAAGATGGTAACCAGAGACATATACGTTCCACACATCACAGGGAGAAATAACAATCATATTGTTGGGCGATGCTCCACCAAATGAGTGTCATTTCATCCATGGCCAAAAGCTTAGCTTAACATGGTTACAAGAATGGTTTAATGCTTTCCTAGATAATGCCAATGAGGAGACTGTGCAATAATACAAGCGTGCCTACATATTGACACTATTAGGTGCAATATTATGTAATAATAAGTCAACCCATTTTGTAAATTTGATGTTTTTGTCCCTATTAGCCAATTTACAAAATATAGGGAGACATAGTTAGGGGTCTACTATCCTATCATGGACTTATAGAGAATTGTGAAGGGCATCCAAGGTAGAGTGAAATGACATTTCTGGATGCATATTGGTAGTCCAGATATGGGTTTGGGATAGATTCCCAAGCATTACACCTTTAGGAGAGGTTGGTTGAATTACCAATAAGAGCTAATGCCCTTAGCTTTTAGATAACATGACGCTTATGACACAACAATAACTCCAAGTCACATGTTAAGTGTGTTTAGGGCTTCACTTGATTGCTTAAAGCCGGACTAGGTACAAATAATTGACCTTATCACAATATCGTAATTTATTGCATGAATTTTAATTTTTATGATGATAGGTTATGTGGGAATCTTACAGGGGTTATATGTTGGTGACTTTACCAAACTACATATAACAGGACAAGCGATCCAATGTTCACAAATGCCTTTGATATGTTTCCACATTGTTGAGTGGCACAGCGTGGAAAGAGTCATGAGACAATTTGATTTTCAACACTATACCACGTAACTCAGATATGGATGACACTCTGCACAAGTACACACTACGTGGTAAAGAATCTTGGGACTCAGTCATTAAACATGAATAGTGGATTTAACTTTGAAACAATCGATGACAACAAATCCCGCATAAAGTGCTAATGTCAAAACCACTGCACTACAATGATGAGTACATGAGATGGTATAGAATGGTGATAAGAAGCTAGATTACTCCAGGTGGTGCAATAGAGGATTCAGTGGTATGATTTACTAGTGTTTAAACTAATTATATAGATTGAAATGAGAAATAATAGTTAATAATTTCTTTCTTCTATTTATATGATAGGATAACTTGGGAATGGAGTTGAGCATATAGCCCTCATCGATGTTGAGAGCAAATCATGGCCTAGGGTTAGATAGATCGACATTAACTTAATAGATATTATAGATGAGCATCATAGATTCGAAGCTCAGTATACTCACATCCTGCCTTCATTGTCTAATGTTCAAAGGTCAGCAGTTTATGTTTATCCAATTGCTATAGGTAGACGTGCCCACAGAAGACACCGTGAAATGAGGAGCATGTAAATGATATGGGAACTTCAAACACTGTAACTGCTCAGGCACATGATGAGGTGGGCACGTCATACACACCACATGCTTCTTTTTCATCATGACATACATATGGAAGGGAATATGTATTCGGTGTGATATCATATGGTGAGCCAAACCCATCATACGTACCATAACTTCCTGATTCATCACTATATATGTATGGCAGAGAGCATGTATATGGCACTATGTCATCTGCCCAAGGCCAAGAAGAATCTTTCATGAATGAGCTTTTTTAGGGGTTTCCACAGACATCTTTGCTTTCATTGCCAGGTGGAAGCTCGGACATGCTTTCAGGCTAGTTAAGTTTCTTCCCTTCATTGCATAGCGTTGAATTTGGTGTGCAACCAATAACTCTATCTTCAGCATATGTTTATGCAATAGTGATTGAGCCTTTGCTTGACCCTCAATGTCTAACTTCAGTACAGCGTAGTCATCGAGCTCATGATGTAGGAGTTTGTTATGACATGGGTGGAGGTGATCGAACATATAGGACAACACGAATATCCACCCCTATGTCGGCAACAAGAGTATCAATATGACTTTGATTCGGACTAGTATGAATATTATTGTCTGCTATGTTGTTTGTAAATGTTATTGTCTACTATAATGTTATTCCATCCATTTATGTTGTGACCTATTATGACTACATTGATTGATTATATATGTCTTTTAATATAAATTCATGCATAATAACTTGTAGATAACATACATCCAAGTCTAGACTTGAATTACCTCAATAATAATAAAGTGTTCTAATAACACATTGCATTATAATAGCATAGACATCCAAATGTAGCCTTAAAATACATCAACAGTAATAAAGTGCTCTAATGACACATTATATTTCAATAACATGCCATAGCTTCAAATGCAAACTTTAGGGGAATACATATCTTTGTGCATCAAGGCCACGACAAGGCCGGGTCCCAATGTGGCAAATAAAACAACCAAAATCTCTTTGTTTCCTCATGTGTGTGAAATAACTTGTAGACAAAACCAATTATATCATGAATTTGGCGCCATAACTCCATCTGGCCATCGAACACACCACATTTCTTGCCCTTTAACACAATACAGTAAGGCTTATCCAATCCTGAATAATGCAAGATTTCAAACAACTTCTTTGGTGTAGAGCTACCGGCTTCATCAATGGATGAGTTCTCGCCCTCATTCTTTTAGATGTGGGTTACCTCAGATTATTTGGTCATCCTGCACTCCAAATAAAAAAAATCACATTTTTTACAAACATTACTAAGACTATTGTAATACATGCATGAAAAGATATAAACGATGTAACTAATGAAATAAGACATTACAATAATTACAATAGAAGAAATTACATTCCAACCAACCATTGTTTAAATAAGGAATTATTACATTTCATGAAAATAATTACAAGTTTTTTACTATGAATTTACAATGGCTATAACTATCCAATGAAATTTAGCATGAACATAATTGCAATAGAAGCAAATACGTTGCAACATTCTTTAAGTAGGGAATTGTTACATTTCATGCCTAATGCCTAGAGCACTCTTCAACAGTGGCACGATTGGGACAACACTTACGATTATAGCCAATAGAACAACATAGAGTACGCCTTTATCCTTCTCTCTTTTCTTTATTACATTGTTCTCCTCAGTCCATCTCATTCCAAATACAGGTAGATCTTGGCTGACCCTTATCTCTTATTCTATAATAATCTAGCAACAGTGCAAGGCTAGCAACCTATGGCTAGTAATCTTGGTGTGGTACTAACTATCATGCACCTCAATATGTATTGACAAGAGAGTCCATGTGATAAATTGGGTGTATGTATTGGTGGAAGTCCATCAAAATAATATGACAAGTTGCATGAGCATATGAGCATGGAAAGTGTAGGTGTTGGAATTTTCTGTAGCTACACATCCTTTAGGTGAGGTTAACAATCTGTGTGTTACATGCTGTGTTGGTGCATGTATCGACTTTTGTCTCTACTTGGAATATTCCATTTAACCTGTCATAAATATGTACTGAGAAGGCACTAGCCTTTTCGATGTTTTTTTGCTGAGCAACTGTAAGGTCATTTGAATATTTATGTCCAACTTTAATTCTTTCATCGGCTTCCTGACCTCGTGACACCAAGTAGGCGATTAACCAATAAAAGGTACTTTGTACCAACATAGTGATGGGCAAATTCCATTCACCTTCAAGAACATAATTTATCGGTTTTGCTAGGTTAGTTGTCATATGTCCAAAGTATTGCCCATTGTCAAAGGCTTGAGCCTATTTTTCTTTCGGAAGTGCTTCCACCCACCAACTTGCCTTAGTGTTCAGGGACCACAATTTGGTTAGTTTGAGATCATACTTTCTTGGTTGCACCTCTTAGCCTACAATAATGATTACAACAATTAAAACAATACATGTGAACCTAACGTGGGCATATACAATGTAGGAAATGGTTACCCATGTTTGTAACATGTCTCTTAAGGGCTGTATTCTTGAAATGCCTATTGAAGTTACTGGCCACAGGGCGGATACAAAATCGATGGTCACCACGAGGAGGCTACCATCCAAGAGACTTATCCTCAACTACTGCAATAATTTTGTCATGGAGATAGGATATCAGGCATAATCCATTGGCATTAGATTCGAATCATACCTAAGAATCATGACTAACTAGATCTATTTTTTGCTTGAACAACTGCAAATGCAATTGGCAACACTTTGCGATTCCTATCTTGTGTGGTTGCAATCAGTAGATTGTGTTTAAATTTTCCAAATAAGAAGGTCCTATCAATTTGTAGCATTAACTTACAGAATGGAAGTGTATCAATGCAACGTTTAAATGCCTAGAACAGCCTCTCGAACTTCACATTGTTAAGGTTAAGATATTATCCTCGATATACATGCCTAGTTTGTAGTTGCATAATGGTCTTAGTTTCACTTATTCCATTATTGCCAACCACCTTGGCAATTAATAGTACAAGTCATCCCAATTACCCTATATTCAGCTAATAGCTTTTTGTTTTCTTAGCCAAGCTTTCTAGTAAGAAACTTGGTAAGAGAACTATGATTTTATCATCTATATTATCTCTACCATAGGAATATTTAGTGTGGTTCTTACTTGCTCCGCATAGTATGAGGCAATGAAATCAAAGTCTATTTGCTTGTGATCTTGTAACATGCTTATAATGACATAGGTATGGGGGCTATTATATCTTTTAATAATCCAATAATCTTTCTTCAAATTAAAACTTATCCTAAGTTGCATGTTACATTTTGTATCATATTTTATACAATATGCATCTACAAATGTTAGTTTTGACTTTTAGATCCTGTAATTTTAGTGCGTACAAACTGCATATCATTTCAAAGTTAGTAGGACATCTTCTTTGCTTTCAAATTCCAAATTGACATAAAACTCCTGCCCATTAATTCGAGTGAAATTTTCAACTAGTTAATATTTAGACTTATCCAGTGCTTCCCAATTGACATATGATATATATGATGATAGAGGTACATATGGTGGTAATGGTTTAGTAGCTCCTTCCTCCTCCTCCTCAATGTGAGGCCATTTAATAGCAGTTCATCATCATCTTTAACATCTTCATACAGACGGTCTATGTTAGCTGGGCTTGGATATTGATCATCATCACCTTACATTATAGTGCCCACTACACCACAGTTTGATGCGCCACCAAAATTGTAAACAGTGTGGTAGTAACTCTATTGAGAGAATATTTCTACATATTGAGAATTCAAATTTATTGCCTTAGGAGCATTATTTCCAAGTTGAGATGCCATATTAATCTATTTATTTTCTATGTCATCCATTTCAAATTTAACATATAATTCCGGTGCACCAAGATTGGGAAATTGATCATGATAGCAAAATAAGGTGCTCACATCATCATCGTCAAGCAATCTAAACTACTGGTAATGCATAGTATTATGGCATTATGTAGGAAATCTATACATAATAAATGAAATATGTCTCCTGGCTCCTACTTTCAATTTTAATATAATTTTTCTCCTAATAACATTTAACGTTGTATTCCTATCTAGTTGATAGGCTTTTGGATCTGAACATTCAAAGGTCAAACCTTCATGATCATTATACATTTTTCCATTACTGTAAACAACTATAATCGATTGTATAAATATTTTTAAATTTAGACAATCATAGTAAAGTTAATATAAAATAACTAGATAATATGTTACATATAACTATACATTTTTTAAAAAGAAATGTTATGGGAATCAATACATATTTTCCATTAGAAAAAAGCATCAACGTGTCATTAAAAAACATATAACGTATGTGTCTCCTTTTTTTAATAAAAAACAAATAACATAAGTCTCATATGAATTACTAAAATTTCAATAAAATAAATAAACCAAACCTCACAAGCTACTTACCACTACCAAAAAAATTGATATTTGCGAGGGCTATTAGCGAGGGATATTAGTTCCCTCGCTAAATTGCTTATTTAGCGAGGGATTTTGCGAGGGATTTTTATCCCTCGCAAACTATCAAAAAAATGATATTTGCGAGGGCTACTAGCGAGGGATATTTTTTCCTCACTAAATAAGCAATTTAGCGAGGGATTTTTATCCCTCGCAAACTACAAAAAAAAATCACTAAATTCCTCATTTAGCGAGGAATTTTGAGAGGGATTTTTATCCCTCGCAAACTACAAAAAAAAATCACTAAATTGCTTATTTAGCGAGGGATTTAGAGAAGGATTTTTATCCCTCGCACACTACAGATATTTGTGCCATCATATTTTAATTATC
>JANHAO010004474.1:0-24160 GCA_026873985.1 Saraca asoca | reverse complement strand
TATATGTATTTACAAATTGGTCCCAAATCTTGTAACCAACTTACATAAGGCCCAAGGCTCCAAACTTCTTTTCAGTTTAGTCCTTCTAGAATTTCAAATTTTATTTTAAATTTTTCTTTTCATATTTCTAATTTTTTCCAAGTGTTACACTTTTGTCCTCTGGCAAGCTAACTACTTGGTTTCTTCAAGCATCCAGAGGTTGCAAGGCAGAGGGTAGAGCTTTCAGCTTTGGAGGAAGATAGGAAAAAGGAGCTGGAACTGTCAGGCTTGCTCACGAGCCTTGTGGTTTGTTGTAGTCTTGCTCTTCCGACTGTGTTCTTTTGTCTTCTTGCACGGTGGTGCCGGATATCTCCTGGTCCTCCAATAGCTTGATGAAGCTAAGGGATGCTTTCTTCACCTTGAAGGGCTAGGAAAAAACTTGTGCAGCTGCTCTACTTTCCTCAAATGCTATTTCTCCCACTTTAGGCACCTTGGGGATGCTCAAGTTAGACTACATGCTGACTCAAGTGAAAGTTGAGGAAAGGTCAGAGTGGCTCAGCTCGCTTATGGACCTCGCAATTTGTTAAAATTCAGCTTTTCCTCAGTTTATTATAGGCTTTCTTTGATTTGTATTCTTGACCCTTCATGTAAATTTACTTCATTAAAAGAGGTTTTGTAATAAAGCTTTATATTTTATTTCTATCTTTCCTTAGCATAAAGCATTAGCGACCTAGTAGGTCATAATTTGTAATATAGTTATGTCCTTGCAGACCATGACTCAATTATCGTTAGATGAAATAAGTGTTCGTTAGGTCAATTAACCTTGGATAACATTAATTGAATTTATATGAATAGACTTTAGTAAATGAATCATGACTTAAAGGATATGTGCCATGTTGGATAACTAATTAGTCATATTAGCCCATCTTGGCTGGCAATGAAATCGAGCACTGGAGTGCTTAAGCACTTTGGCTGGTGTGGGATCGAACGCCCATGTAGTTCGCACAAATGTATCTTTGCCCATGCAAGAGTTTGATGCCAAAGGCACTTCTTGGATGTGGCCCGTGTAAGAGTTTGGTGTATAAAGCACTTTTTGGACATGAGGTTTTGGCATTGTCTGCTCAAAAGTTTAGTGCATGAAGCACTTCTTAGACACGACCCGTGCAAGAGTTTGGTGCATGGCTAGCACTTCTTGGGTGCGGGATTTTGAAGTTGTCCGCATAAGAGTTTGGTGCGTGAAGCACTTCTTAAACGTGGCCCCCACAAAAGTTTGGTACATGGCTAGCACTCCTTGGACATGGAATTTTGGCATCATTCGTGCAGGAGTTTGGTGCATGAAGCACTTCTTGGACGTGGCTAGTGCAAAAGTTTGGTGCATGACTAGCACTTCTTGGATGTGGGATTTTGGCATCATTTGTGTAAGAGTTTGGTGTGTGGAACACTTCTTAGACTTAGCCCATGCAAGAGTATGGTGCATGGCTAGCACTTCTTAAACGTGAGATTTTGGCATCATCCACGCAAGATTTTGGTGCGTGGAGCACTTCTTGGATATGGCCTATGCAAGAGTTTGGTGCATGGCTAGCATTTCTTGGATGCCGAATTTTGAGGTTGTTCACGCAAGAGTTTGTTGCATGAAGCACTTCTTGGACGTGGAGTGAGCTGGGAGTTCTAGTTCTTCGCTGGTGATCTATAATCCTACGGGTTGTCTACAAGGATCCTACTCACTTTGTCTGTGACTCTTTAATTTTCACCATTAGTCTGTTATGATCACTCCTACCTCCGATAAACATACGCACCATGCTGTTGTCAGCTTTCTGCTGGTACTTGCCAAACCGTCAGATCATGGGTAGTTGATAGATTTTCAAATCTATCGATGGCACCATGTGTCATATAAGCTAAAGGGGCTTTTCTTTCCCTCTCACTTGCTATTCGAAACCTAGAACTGCCAAGCTCTCTTTGTCTATTTCTTCTGTCATTCCCTACAATAGATTGTTGCTACCTGCTTCTGTCGGTATTGTTTCGACTCTCTAGTTGTTGTTTGGGCTCTGTTCACTGGGAAACATTTCCACAAGCATTTTAGGACCTTCTATTTCAGCCAATCATGGTGAGTCTTTTTCCCTTCAATTGATGATTTTCGGATTTTCTTATTCTAATGCTTGCACGTTTTCTTTTCACCTAGTTTAGTTTAATTGCGCAATCTATCATTAGACTCTAGGGTTTTTGATTACCGTTTTGAGTCCTGTGTTTGTTTTCTGAATTTGTGGTCCCACCGTTGAGTCTTTTTTGTTTTCTAGAGCCAGAATCTTTGGTGCAATGACTTGAGGTGTGTGTGACTTGTTGTATAGGAAATCATTAGCTTTAGCCTTTGGGTAAGGTATGCTTGTAGCAATCTGACTGTTCCTTTTTTCTTTCATGTAGATAGGCGTAGGTTATGGACGTCAATGTCACTAACTAGGGAGTAATGATGAGCCCGGCTTGCTGGCGCAGCAAGCGCGACATCCTGAAGAAGTGACCTTGAGGAGTGGTAAGGTCACTGAGGGCTTCACTACTCATTTAGACCTTGTTGGGAACCAAAAGCCTATTGCGAGCCAGTGACCTTCCGATTATCAAGTGTTCAGTCTACATGTTTCATCTATTCACTTCTGTGATCTTCAAACCATAATTCAGATGTTTTGAATCCCCTGTGGATGCTGCCTCATGGTGCCTGCTTCAGATGACTACGCCCCTTATCTGTGTTAAGGGTTTATCACTGTTAGCTTTTCGTACCTCGCTACAGGTTTTAGATTCCCCATACACCTATTTATCATTAATTTCTTGAATAAGATCAAACTCAGCCCATCTCAACTTACCCCCCAATTCTTACATCCAGCTTACTTCCCTGGCACTGATATATCTGAGGAACAGCCTCCCATCACCATCGGCCAAGGTTCTGTGTTACATGTATAATGTCAGGTGCATGAACATATCAGACAAGCTTTATTACCTTTCAGCTCGGCTGACGGTGCATAAGAGGGTTCTACTACAAAGGGACACTAGAGGGAAGTCCAACGTAGGGCAATATAAAACCCATTAGTTCTACATCTCCTGTCTATCCCTTTATGATCTTCAGAACTTCAATTTTGTCCTTACACCCGGTGAGCAAGCTGGGGTCATGCGAGCTTTATAATGCTCATTTTTGTTTCATTAATACTAACTTGGTCTCATTTTGTAATTGAGATCGACAAGGATCTAACTCTTGGAACTGAGGAACTAAGAGTCCTGGACTAGTTCACTACCTCAAAAGATCTTCAAAATGACTTTCGCTTTGACGAAAGCCTTCTTTGCTTCTACAAGCTTGTACCAGCCATAGGTACCAAGAATATTAGGGAGATAAGAATTCGGCAGGTCCAAGAGGTAGTCCCAGTATACTTTGACAACTACGAAGATATCATGAAGCTTATCCTCAAAGTGCCACCATCAAACTCTGACGATGGGGAGTCCTATCAGCTCCCAATGCTGATATTTCTCCTGTTGTTGGAAACCAACCCTCGACTTTTGCATCAGCCCCCTCACAAGAGCTAATTCCAATTTCTTTACCGAGGTGGAGACTACAGTTAATGTCACCAGCCCCTCTGAGCCCTCTGCTAAGAAGTGGAAAATGAATGAAGGGAAGAAGAAAAAGGCAACTGGCTACAAGTGGGTGACTCTAGAAGTGGAGGTTGTGGAATGACTTGCTGGTAGCTCTAAGACTGAAGAGTACCTCAGTGTCTTTGTAGACAATGTCGATATGATCCTAGGGCTTCACAATAGGATCCAGATATTAGAATCAGAGGATGCCACCACTGGAGGGTTGGTAACCTACCCGTCTCATCACAGCCTAGTAGTAAGTAGAATTCTTTTGTCTTAGTTCTCTTACTTTCTTCGTAATCTAATTTGGTTATGTGGCTCTTCAGAACCTACGGACAATGATGAAGCTAGACGAGAAGCTTCAAGCCTAGGAGGAGGAAAAGGGGAAGTTAATGGATGAGCTAGCAGTTGTCATTGCTGAGTTGCTGGAGTTAAGGGAAAAACTCAAGGATGCCGAGGCTGCCCTATCTCGCGAAGTGGTAGATCGCGAGGCCATTGCTTTGAATCTCAACATTATAACTAACGATCTGAACAAAGCAAGGATTGACTTGGACTTGGCCTAGAAGCATGTTGATCGAGCAGTGCAGCGGGTCGAGATCATGGGATAACGAGCTGGATTAGTAGAATAGTAGGCCAGTGAAGCGAAGCGACGAGCTAAGAACGCTTTGAAGGAGGTTTCCCTCAAGAAGGATGAGGTTGCTAAAGTCCGAGTGGAGACTACTTCGCTAATTATGAAAAATCCAAGACCAAATCTACCTTCTTTTACACCTTTTGGGAAAAGTATCCGAAATTGGATTTCTCCTTTTTCGGTGAGGAGGCTCTTAAGGCTGTGGAGCACTTCAAGAGTAGGGCGGCTAAGACTTCCTCCAAAAAGGGTGTGAGGTCTGTGGTTAAGGCTTCTGCTACCGAGGGTGCTCTCTAAGAAGAAAGTAGCTTGCAAGTTGCAGAAGTCATTAATGACCAAGCAACAGATGTCCCCGAAACTCCTCCTGCTGATCCTTTACCCTAAGAAGCTCTAGCTCTCGAAGTCCCAGCTTCCGAAGCTCCATCTCCTTAGGACATGATTTCTTGTAATTTTGTATTTATGAAATGGATCTTCAGACTATGTATAAATTTTGTTGAAGTAATATTGAATGAACTTTTATTTACTTTCCTTGACCTCCTAGCTCGAATACATGACTTGATAAACTTGTGATAAGGACAAGTATTTAATAGACATCTTTAACTAATACTCCTTACATAATACATCACTTGCTTTTCGTGCAAGACTTTATTAATACTTTTATTCAGAAATGAATACAAAAATTAAAGAGCTACTTGAATGCTTACACTTATTCAAAAATAATTATTTACAAACTTTGGGATCTTCATTGATAATAATGGTGAAGATATTCTACATTCCAAGCTCGAGGGTATTCTATGCCATCCATGTCTGCCAAATGATAAGCTCTATGGCCAATAACTCTCTTTATGAGGTATAGGCCCTCCCAATTCGGCCTTAAAGTCTTCTCGTTGGCCTTGCGAGTGCCGAGAAGGACGAGTTATAGAACGAGGTCACTAGGTTTAAAGGCACGAGCTTGAACCCTTCGGTTGTAATACCTCACGACCCATTGTTGATAAGTCGTGACCCTATGGTGAGTTCTCTCCCTTGTTTCTTCTATTAGATCCAGAATCATGGTGAGCAGTTGGTCATTATGCTCTAGATCAAAGGTAATCCTCTATTGTGATGCCACCTCAAGTTCTTCTGGGATCATTGCTTCACATCTATATACCATTGAGAAGGGGGTATCTCCTGTGGCATTGCAAAGTGTGATTTTGTAGGCCTAGAGCACCTTTAGTAGCTCATCTACCCACGCCCCCTTTTAGGCCTCCAATCTTATCTTTAAGATTTGTTTGATGATCTTGTTAATGGCTTTAACTTACCTATTGGCCTACGGATGATCTACGATTGAGAAACTCTTTGTAATCTTGAGATCAACGTAGAACTTAAGGAATTACTCGCTATTGAACTGAGTCCCATTATCAGTTACAATCTGCTAGAGGACTCAAAACCTACAAATGATATTATTCCATATGAATTTTTCTATCTTTGCAGAGGAGATATCTACGAGCTCCTTTACCTCTGCCCACATGGTAAAGTAATTCACAGCTACCATTGCATGCTTGCAATTTCTAAAGATTGTAGGAAGTGATCTTATTAGGTCCATGCCCCAGATTGCAAAGGGCCATAGACTAACCATTTATCGTAAGTAGGATGGTGGGGCTCATGGGACCTTTGTAAATCTTTGACACTTGTCACACCTCCTGATGAGCTTAATCACATCCTATTTCATTATGCGCTAGTAGAATCCTTACTAGAGAACCTTCTGAGCTAAGGATAGCCCCCCAATGTGATTTCCACAATGGTCGGCATGGATTTCCTCTAGGACGGTATCACAATTAGAGCCATCAATGCATCTTAAAAGCGACGTTAAGAACCTTTTTTTATATAACACATCATTATAAATGCAATATTTGGTTGCTCGAGCTTATAATCTTCAGGCCTCAAGCTTATCCTTTGGCAGTTTGTCTCTTTGTAGATAGTCCAGGATTGGGTTCATCTAGGATCCCGCTGTCTTGGCGATCATCATGGAAGCATTTTTCTATCCTATGCTTGGGATGAGAGGAATTCTACAGGGATTGCCCCTAGGAGGTCAGCATCCTTAGCCATGGCTAGGTTAGCCAAGGCATCAGTGTGTGCATTTTAGGCTCACAATATTTGATTGACCATGTAATGTTGAAACGACCTTAGCAATTCCTGAACTTTCTGTAAGTAAACAGTTAACTTTGATTCTCGAGCTTAGTACTCTCCTCGCATATGATAAATGACGAGCTGTGAGTCACTAAAGATTTTTAACTTTTTAGCTCTTACCTCCTTTGCCAGTCATAATCTAACTAATAGTGCTTCATATTCAGCTTCATTATTGGTGGCTTAGAAATCGAATCTCAGTACACAGAGGATCTTGTGTCCCTCTAGACTAATGAAAAGCACCCATGCTCTAGCCTTTTGGTCGCTTGATGACCCATCAATGTATAGCTCCTACCATGGAGCTTCCAAAGTTTCTATCTCCTCTTACATGGGCCCTGTGAATTCCACAGTGAAGTCGGACAGAGCCTGCCCTTTGATTGTTGATCTTAGTTTATACTCCATATTGAATCGAGCGAGCCCAATTACCTATTTGAGCAACTGACCTGAAGCATCCGTCTTCTGCAAGACTTGCCTAAGCGGGAATTGTGTGAAAACCTTTATGCTGTGGGCTTGGAAATAGGGTCATAGCTTCCTTGATGCAATGACTAGGCAGTAGGTGAGCTTTTCCATAGGTGAATATCTTATCTCAACATCCAACAGTCTTTTACTCACATAATAGATAGGAAATTGAGCTCCTCCCTCCTTTCGTATTAGGGCCATGCTAAGGGTGTGTTGGGACACTCCCAGATATACAATCAACTTCTTGCCCTCTTTTGACTTAGACAAGAATGGAGCTCGTCTGAGATACTGTTTGAGTTCTATGAAGGCGACCTCATATTCTTGTGTCCATTCAAACTTCTTTGCCTTCTTCAAAATATCGAAGAAAGGGACGCATTTATCTATTGCCTTAGAGATGAATCTACTGAGCACTGTGACTTAGCCATTTAAGCTTTGCACATCCTTAGCTCTAATGGGGGATTGCATGTCGATGAGAGCTTTAATCTTTTCTAGATTTGCTTCAATCCCCCTGTTATTCACCATGAAGTTGAGAAACTTTCCCAAAGTGACTTCAAATATGTATTTATGCAGGTTCAACTTCATCTGATACCTCATCGGGACTCGAAACATTTCTTCCAGATCACTGACATGGTTGGCGAGTTATTTGGGCTTCTTGGATAAACTTATTCACCGGTAGCTTATCCATTTCTTCCTTTAGCATGACATAGCACTCAACAGTCATTGGTCTTCTCTTCTGGTAAACTGGCTTGTGTCAGGGATCAATATTAAGCCAGTGTGACATAACCCCAGGGTCAATGCCCACCATATCTTCATGATTCCAAGGTAAAGATGTCTACATTTACCTTGAGAAACTCAGCTAACTATATTTTCACATTAAGTCACAAGCTCTTCCCCAACTTAAGACATCTTTCTGGCATCTACTTCATTGACTTGCACATCTTTAAGCTTTTCAATAGGACTGATAGCTTGTTTAGTATCCACCTCATGGGGGTCGAGGTTATGACTAACCCCCTTAGTGCTCATGATTTGGGGCTCCCTTCCAAATACCACATGTACCTTTTTTCCTTGTACCGAGGCTCCCCTCCAAATACCACATGTACCTTTTTCCTTGTGCCTTGAGTTTGACTTCATCCTCATAGCAATGCCAGGCCACTTGTTGCTCTCCCTATACTCATCCGACTTCGTTTGGTGTAGGGAATTTGATGGTAAATGTTAACCATATCGAGGCCATTCATTGTGGGTCACCTCAGCACCACATTACAAGCCAAGAGGCAGTCTATTATCAAGAAGTCTGCCATGACAGTTGCTTGGCAATCCAAGCCCCCACAGTAAGCAGGAGTCTAATCTGTTCTATCAATAGTATCCCGTCTCCTGTGAAATCGAAGAAAGGCTTGAGGGAAGGACTTAACTAGTTTATCCTTATGCCCATTTGGTCGAAATATCCTTTGTACATTATGTTGACAGAGCTACCTATATCGACCATTATCCTCCTCACCTCAGCATTGCCAATTTTGGCACGGATGACTAGTGCATCATTGTGAAGGGTGTGAATGCCTCGTGCATCTTCTTCTATAAATGTGATGCTGTCCGTGGCTATTTTAGCTTTTTTAGTAAGTTTTTCACGTTCCACATGACTCATAAGTAAGACACAACCCACTGCTCACACATAACGGTCGCGTGACCTGTTTAAGGTGCCAACGAAGTGAGGTCCACCATGAATAGTAAATATGGTCCTCAGTGAGGGTACTTCCTTATGCTTTGGGGTTTGCTGATGCTGATGTTGTGCCAACTGCTAAGGACATGAAGGTCGCTGCCCTGAGGGTTTGACCATATAATCCTTCAAGCGACCTCTCTTAATAAGGTCCTTGATGGCATCTTTTAATGCCCAGTAGTCTGAGGTGTTATGCCTGACTTCGTTATGGTAGGCACAAAAATTATTTTGATCCCTCTACCCAAGGGGGACTTTTAAGGGCTTGGGCTTCCAAAAGTTTTTGTTATCCCTCTCAATTGCGAAAATCCTGTCAAGGGTGTCTGACAAGATAGTATAACTGTCGTAGCAACCTTGGCATTAAAGCTGCCCATTCTTGGCCCTTTTTGTGGCCTAACCTCTAGAGCTGTTCTTTTAGCCCTCTTTATTATTCCCGCTACTAACTCTTTTCTTGCTTTAGTTGGAGCCACTCAACTCCTCCTTTTGATTAGGTTTTTTTGGGCTAAAGGTTTCCTCCCATTGAATCTCTTTGGTGGCTCGCTCATAGAACTTACCTAAATTCTTCATTGGAGAGTTGCATATACCCTTGTACAACTTCCTATCCTTGCAAAGCCCAGCTGAGATAGCCGTGAGAACACTCTCATTCAATGAATTTTTCACATTGCTGACCTCGCATCGAAATCGGGTGATATAATCTTTGAGTGATTTGTCTTTCCATTGAAAGATCGTTGCTAGGTGGCAGGACGGGGTAAGTTGTCTCTTTAGTGTCTTGTATTAGCTGAGGAATCTCACTTGGCATTCCTCCCAACTACGAATGTTATGGGCTGAGAGACTTCTAAACCATGTTCGGGGTATCTCTCCAAGAGTAGTAGGGAAAACTTGGTATTTCACCAAGGAGTTAGAGGTCTGAAGGTCTATTTAGATATTAAATGTATCCAAGTGGCTATATAAGTCAGTATCCCCATTGTGCAACGAGATATTTGGGACCTTAAACCTACGAGGAAGGGGTTCTGTTTCAATTTCTTTGGGAACAATGTCCTTTCCTCGTATGAGTCTTGACTACTTTGGGCCACAAGTCTTTTTTCTAACTGCTTCACCCTTTGAAATAGTTCTTTAATCACTGGGTCTTGAGCCTCAAACTGATGACTGATGGTTCGCTGGCTCCTGTCATCTCACTGATCCTAAGAAAGGTGATATGAGGTTTTATGCCTTTGACTGTGTTCATGGCTGGGTGAATAGCATTTTGACCTAGGCCCATGGTCAGTCTCATTGGAACTTTCTTCTTAGTACAAGCTCTCAAGCCATTGATCGTCTCTTTCATTGTTGCGAACTTAGTGAATCTCTTACCTTAGTCACGAGTTTGACGAATGAATTGAACCGACTCACTGACATTTGATTTTAATGGGCTTTTCATGCTGAGGCCTTGGATGTTGGGGTCCTTCTTTAGGTGCAGTGACTCTAACTTGTCTCTGTATGCCCTGGGCTTATGCTTGGGCCAATGCTCTGACCATATCTGCTAACTCCCTCATAGTATTTTCAAGAGCTTCTTGGCACTGGAACCAAGTTTGAGCTCCGTTTCCATCAAAAGCAACAGGTTGGTATGGAGTGGGAGGTGCCATGCCAATAATAGCACCTATTGTGGGGGTAGCAAAGTCCCGTTGTGGCTATGCCTGACTTTCACGTTGGCCAGTGGTGGTATCTATGCTTTTGGTGGCTTTTCCTCTTGTCATCATAGTTAAAACGGTTTGTCAAAGATGAAAAGAATGCAGCAAGGGCCCTCCTTCTAGTGCTAAATTGTTGATGTTATGGATGTTTCCCAGAAAGTGCAAAATGGGCCGCTTGAAGCCCAACAAGAGGTTCGGTCCAGTGAGAAAGCTTAAATGACCCAACGTTAGAGGTCGCTCAATGTAAGCGCCAGCTCGCCAACTATGAGCTGGGGACACAAGGCGAGATCAAGACAAGTTTCAAATTGTCAAAAATGGAATCCCCTCTCACTGAGTGAGGCACATTGCCCCAGTTGCCCTTCAGGGAACCTATTTGGACCAGCTCACTAGACCCACCAACATAGCCAGCAGGTTGCCCAATGCGAGCTCGAATTGCCCAGTGAGCTGCCTCGAGGATTATATATGGAACGTTTGGGGTCTAGTCAACACTTAAAGGCACATTCTCCCAACTAACAAGTTAGCACCTAAAATTTGACAGTGAAATGCCAAGTATTTATTATCTATTAAGCATTTATTGCCTACGATGACGAGAATAATCATTTTGCTATTTGTTAAATTACATTTGTAACCCTCCTAACTTCTATAAATAAGGAGGGGATGTTTCATTGTGGAAAAGTAAAAATAATTGCATGCAGACACTCTACCGAAACAGTGAGATAGCACTGGAATTGTAACCCTGTTACACTACATAGAGAAACCACCATACGAAGTTAATACAAACCACCATAGACATAAGGGCCAAACTGGCTTTAGTCGAACCACGTTAAAAGTTCTTGTGTCCATCACTCTTCCTTCTTTTCTCTTTCTCCTCAGTTAGAACTTGCATTATCAGCTTGCAGCTTGGGGGTTTCAAGAACCATTCTTGTTGACTAAGATTTAAATCCACAGAACTAAATTTTACTATCAACACATATAAATTAAAATCTAAATTTATTTGATTTAGAAGATTCAGTTTACGGAAAGGTAATAGTATAATATCGATTTTATTAGTCTCCTATATTTTTAGAACGATGATAAAACTATTAGCAAAGAAATGTGTTTGATAGATCAAAAGGTAATAGTGTGACATTGGTTTTATCAGTCTCTTATGTTTCTTTCCATATTCATTAACTAATATTTTATATTTGGATCAATTTTTAATATTTATACCAAAGGGTAATCAAATTAAGGTACAGTTAAAATTTTTTCATTTTCAAAGTTTGTAATTTAATCTTTATAATTTTATTTTGTGTAATTATATCTTAAAAGTTTAAAATAATTTGTAATTAAGTTCCTACCATTAACTCGTATTAAATTTAAGTAACAAGATAATTTAGAATCTAGTTGGGATTCTTTTTTTTTTTTTAACTCCATTGTCATTTTTCATAAATGATTTCAGAAAAAAACTTAATATTTTTAATTTTTATTAACATGAAAATCCTCTTTCCTCTTCTAAAGAAAATAATGAAGGTAATTTTTTTATATGATAGCTAAAGAGTTGATAAATGAATTTTGGTAAAGTAAACATATCAAGCAGTAAAAGTAAAATGTCAATATATAATTTAATAAACATATAAGACTCTATTAGTGAGATTTAATATCAATTAGCAATAAATATTTAATTACAAATAATTTTAAACTTTAGGATGTAATTACACAAAATAAAACTATAATAACTAAATTGTAAATTTAGTGAAACTATAAATACTAAAACCTCTATTAACCTCACAAATTATTTGATATTTTTAGATTTATCCTTGTCGTTAATTACAGATATTATTGGAGAAATTATATATTTGGATAACAATTATGTGAGTGGGAAACATGGTCACAAAGGTCTGGGATTTTAAGTAGAAATAAAAGATTTAGAATAAATTGAATACTTGAATAATTTGTCTAAAATTGTGACTATTTTTTAATTATGGTTAGTTTTTAAAATCATGATTAATTTGAATAACACTCACTTGATGTTTTGTTTTTAAAATTGCTATTTGAGAAATAACAGTATTAAGTTAACACTCTGTAGCCAATTTAAAGAGGAAATCATTTATTTTTTCTCTAAAGAGAATCAAGGACCCTTAGCATTGTTGTAATGTAGTATGTTAGGGCAAAGAACTTCAATGGTATTAAATTATTATAATAGTTAATTATTTGTCTTCATATTATTTTAGTTCCCATCTATTGTTTCATTAATTAAACTAAATGTGTTAATTATATGATGTTATATGGTGTTTATCTTAGTTATATTTAATTATCTACTCTATTATTATTATATTTTTTAATTGTTTTATTTTATTATATTTTTTTGAGTTTTTTTATACAACCACTTATATATTATTTGTCTATTTTATTTTTTAAAAATCAATTCTATAATTTTTCTTTATACTATCCTTAGATTTGATATCTTTATCTAATTAAATTATTTTGAGAAAATTCAATTCTATGATTTTTATTATACCTCATTGTTATTGTATGTTTTATCTTATATTTTTCTTTATTGGATTTGAAATTTGAAGAAAAAAATTCAAAATTTTCAAGGCAAATAAGTAAAAAATTTTAAGTGAAAACTTTACAATTTGAAACATATTATTAATGTATTTAAGATGAAATTAAGGCATCATCATCAAAAATTGTTGATGGTTGATATTTCCTTTTAAGTTCATTAATTACAATTGTTTAATAAATCAAATGTTCATCTATTAATAATTTCACAAAATTGGTAAGAAAATTGAATAATTAAAGAATTTTTTATTTATATAAATTCAAGTTCATATGTAATTGCATTGTATATATTATCTTGAATGATTTGTAATTAGTGTATTTTTTTATATTTTTTTATGGTCGAGTAAATTTTAAAATTAATTTTTATATTTTCTAACGATAAACATCAGTTATACCAAACTTTATTTAATTTAAAATTTAAGTAGAGTTTGTAAAAATTATATTTTAAAATGATATAAATTAAATAACAATATTAATATATTATGTCTAATATAAAATAATAAATCTAAAAAATTATATAATATTCTAGGGGCTAAACTAGTTAATTTAGTAAAACAAACTTTCATGAAAATCTTAGATTCACATTTACACATTATTGATGTGATCCAAATACTATATCTTGTTTGAACAACTCAAACAAAAGATATCAACACATGCCGCAAACCTGGAATAAAAGTTGAAGCATGCACGGAATAATAACTGAAAGAGAATACGAATTATCAAAAGGCAATACCCTGAATATGAAGAAAGAAAAAAAGGGAAATCAAATCAAATCTCCTTTGCAATATAAAGCTTAAATACGGAACATGTCCGCAAATATTTGTGTGACATAACTCTTTTCTTTGTCAAATTATAACACATTGACAAAATTTGTTTAGAATTTCAAGTCTTGAATCATGAACATGCAACGAACTGTGTTCGTATACGATGTTAGTTGTTCCATACATTGTATTGTCCCTTTAATTGTATTTTCTAATAGAACAATGACACTAAAGTCAAACTCAAAGGTTAATTTTATATATTCATTGATATTATATAATATGCGGTGGCCAATTAATTTTAAAGGAAAAATTATAAAATATCTTTTCAATTTTAGGATGGTTAGATTTTATCTCACAAATTTTAAAAATTTGAAAATCAAACCTTTAAATTATATAAAATTTAAAATTATGCACTTATATAAAATATTTTTTTCTTATTTTTATTTGTAATTATATCCTTATCATAATTAATTTAGAGATTTTTATTTATAATTATTCGATATGATAAATATTTATGAATTTATTTAATTATATTATGACATAAAAATAAATAAAAATAAAATCTTAATCACCAAAATTACTTAAAGAATAAAATATTATAATTTTAATAATATATATTTAAATTCGATTTATTATATTTATCTAAATAATTTTTTTTTGAACTGATAAATGACACTCGATTTATCTTTCTTGATCAGATGCATGGTGATTGGACAAGCAACCACGTGTCTTATCATGCAAGTGGTGAGCCAGCTAGAGTGCATATGGAATTAGTTATACCGCTTAGGGAGATGGATGATCTGGGTCCAGTTTATCAAGATCAAAAGACAAGGATTATTCCTTTAAGAATGTTCGATATAACTGATTGGTCACATGTGAAATTACTAAGCTAATCACGTGGAGCACTTATAAATGGACCTCATGTACACAAGCTCAAGTTTTATAATCATTTAATCTTTCACTTTCTTATTTAATGCATGGCTAATCTAAGCGTCGGAAGGATTACGGCAATCACGACAGCCTAGACTAGTCTATACGGGTTTGATCTTTGTCACGCTCTAACCAATCCAAAGATTGGTGATCGTTATAAATTATAATAATTTATTATTTTAATAAATAATTTTTTATTATTATGTTATTATATATTATATACAAAATTGGATTCGAGGATTTGTGGTCTCGGGACACCGAATATATTTTGTGAAGTTTCACTTTGTCCAGCGAAAAGCGACATTGCATGGTTGTCCCAGCTCTATCCTCCGAACAGCAACCTTCGCCTAGCGAGGCATCTACCTAGCGAGTCGACGAGGAAGCTATCAGACTCACCTGTCAAGTAGCAGCACCAGGCTCGCTACAGCAGTCTTCACGACCCCCTCCCCCGAGCTAAGAGTCCCCGCTCGGGATGTCCAGCACCTTGCTTGGCGAAGCAACATTAAGTAGCGGACGATGACAGGCTCAGGCCTACCGCCAACCTAGGGAGACCGTCCCGCAGCCTACGCTCTGCAACAGCTAGTCTGCAGTCTTTTACTGTCTTTTCTCATTTATATCTTCATGTAACACAACTGTAGCTTATATTTAATGCATGTAATACCTTCTTCCTCTATAAATAGGATTGCCTTGTTAGAAGAGGGAGAGAAAGGCCAAACTCTGTTTAGCAGAATCTCTGCTGGTTCTGTTAAACTCTTTACATCAATAAAATCTCCATCGTGGACGTAGAGTCCGATACCGTCTAGATTTAGCCGAACCATGTTAAACCTTGTGTCTTTTTTTTTTCAGCTCTTCCCTTTATCCTCGTCTATTCTGCTGTCCAGTTATATCTGAATCGGATACAGGCTTGAGATCCCGAAGAATCCCCCTGTTGGCCGAAGTTTGGAGTATATCCAAAATTCAACGTTAACATTTTGGCGTCATCTATGGGGGTCTCATCTATTCCGATTCATTCCTGCTGTAATGACCAAGGGAAGAGTCACCAGAGCCTCGAATGCACACTCCCATCCTTCGGATGGCCATGTTTCGACAACAGACTCGTCTATTGCTCTTGTCATCAGAGTAGCTACTGGTATCCCTCCAACCAGTTCGGTGCAACCGGTTCTTGCCATTGGTGGCGTCGACAGACTACAGACCTAGCTCCAACGTCAAGAGAAAGTTAAGCATATGATGGGAGAACTGGCTAAAGCAGTCACATCATTTGCATAAAATGTGCAGAGACAAGCTGAAACCCAATGCCCGGGCTATCTAAACCAGGGCAATACCTAAGCTCGTTACTCGTGAGAGCAGACCCCGAGTCATGACCCTCGAGACAACGGAGACCAAAGTGTTCAGCAGTCGCCCAGCTGACCCTTTGGGGTGTGGGACCCGTTAGTTGGGGAGTTGTTTCAAAAGATGGCTCAATTGGAAGAACACTTCCGAGCCCCTGGTGATCGGTCTCATTGCAAGGAGCGATCACCACTTTTTGAGGAGATCGAAGCTCGAGCTCTCCCTCTCAAATTTAGAGTCCCCACGATCCCGTTGTATAATGGGGATTCTGACCCGTATGATCATCTGGATGCGTTCAATGTTCAGATAGATTTACAGACAGCCAACCCCCTGATTAAGTATCAAGTTTTTCCAGCCACATTGGGAGGTGTGCCTCGAGCTTGGTTCAGAAGCCTCCCGACTCGCTCGATTGACAATTAGGAAGACTGTCAATAGAAGTTCATCAGCTAGTACCGAGCATTGAAGAGACAGCTCGTACCTCCTTGTCACCTCACTATGGTCTTTCAATGCAAGCAGGAGTCACTGAAAGACTATATCGCTAAATTCAGACTCGAACCTAATTCGATGGAGAATCCATTCAAAGAAACCATGCTGGCCACCATCTCCGCAGGACTTTGCAAAGATGAAAAGTTGTACAAGAGTTTATATAAGTCCTCAGTGAAGGACCTCACCGAGTTCTACAAGCGAGCTATCAAGCAGATCAAATGGGAGGAGACCTTCGGCTCTAAAAAGTCTAACAAGAAGGATGAAAAGGCCAACTCCTCTCGCGGCAAGCGGAAGGGCTACATGGATCAATGTGACCCTTCTACCGAGTGAGCGGCCAACAAGCCCAAGGGTTGACGACCCCAATATTCGGATCACTATTTAGCATCCTATTAGACTCCCAGGATAGGATCTTCATGACAGAAAGGGACAAGGAAGATTTTGGGGTACCCCCGCCCTCCAAAATCCCTTACAAACGGAGAAACCAGGAAGAGTTTTGTGCCTTTCACAACAAGGCTGGTCACGGCACAACGAATTGTCGGGCCCTCAGGGAGGTGATCGAGGACTTGATTAGAAAGGGATGCCTAAGGGAGTATGTGGTACAGCCCTCAAGACAGCTCCCCCAGCCTTCTCAATGCAATACCACCCAGGAGCCGGGGGGCTCGATCTGAGTTATATTTTGATTTTGTATTTCAACTTTTGGGGTAAGTGTAATCGTCATTCCCTTGTTTCTATTGAAAGTTATTTGCCAATTGATTTAAATTTACTTTGCCCTTTTTTGCTTTCGAGTGTTAGCAACATCCGCAGCTCTCATGTGACTAATTTCCCAAACTTTACAAAGGATTTTTTCTGCCAACTATGACCCTTGGTCTAGTTGAGGCCCCTCAGAGCTTATTCTAGAGAAGAATAAACTCGCTTAACCAGTTGAGTTGTGAGCCCGCTGAGGCATGGAGATGCTCAAAATAAACTCATTTAACCAGTTGAGCTGTGGGCTTGTTGAGGCGTGAAGATACTCAAAATAAACTCACTTAACCAGTTGAGCTGCGGGCTCGGTGAGGTGTGGAGACGCTCAAAACATACTCATTTAGCCAGCGCAACTCTGGGCTCGTCGAGGCGTGGAGACCCTTAAAATAAACTTGCTTAACCAGTTAAGCTGCGAGCTCGCTGAGGTGTGGAGACGCTCAAAACATACTCATTTAGCCACCGCAGCTCTGGGCTTGCTGAAGCGTAGAGACGCTCAAAATAAACTCGCTTAACCAGTTGAGCTGCGGGCTCACTGAGGCATGGATACGCACAAAACATACTTATTTAGCTAACGCAGCTCCGGGCTCGCTGAGGCGTGAAGATGCTCAAAACATACTCATTCAGCCAGCGTGGCTTCATGCCCATTGAGGTGTGGAGGCACAAAAAAAAACACTCGCTGTGCTAGCGTGGTTTCGTGTCCGCTGAGGTGTGGAGGCACTAAAAAATACTCGAAGCTAGCGTGACTCTCGCTGAAGCGTAAAGAATTGACAAATCAATTATTTGCTTAGGGCAACACGCAACTCTTATGCGACCTCTCTCTTTCACTCACAACAGATTGAGCAGTCATGAAAGTAAAGCATAGCCGATTGGCAAAAAGAGAAGTTTCATTAATTATCAGACATTTACATACAGTGATGCGCAGAGCATCCGGTTACAAGTATTTGAAAGAAGAAAAACTCATGCAGCAAAAGACCTTATCGAAGCGAGGCAAAATTATATCAAAAGAAGAAGTACATAAATAACGGTGAAAAGTTCGACGACCCGGTGCAACCATTCCTGCAAAGAGAGCAGAAAGCCGGTCACCGAGCTCACGCCTGTGGAAAGAGTAGGGGCCCCAAAGCTGCTTCTGCTTATATTCCTTTGACACGTCCCCCTGAGTCAAATCCAGAGCAAATCAAAAAGTCGTAGGAGTCGGCTGGCTAGGTAACAGCACCACAAGCGACGGTTGGAGGAGGTGGCCCGAAGTCAACACAGGGTCCCCCAGGAGCCCGCTAAGCAGATCCTACGATAGAGCCATATGCAATGAGCTATCTATGTCTCCCGACACTCTAGCTGAAGATACGAATCAAGCCTTAGAAACTTGCAACTCCCGGTCCGTAAGGCAAACCGAGAGTTGGGGGGCTTATGTTATATACAAAAATGGATTCGAGGACTCGCGGCCCTGGGACGCCGAATATACTCTGTGAAGTTTCACTTCGTCCAGCGAAAAGCGGTACTGCGAGGTTGTCCCAGCTCCATCCTCCGAACAATAACCCTCACCTAGCGAAGCAGCTACCTAGCGAGTCGATGAGGAAGCCATCAGACTCGCCTATCAAGTAACAGCACCAGGCTCGCTATAGTAATCTCCACGACCCCTTCCCCTGAGCTAAGAGTCCCCGCTCGGGATGTCCAGCACCTCGCTTGGCGAAGCAACATCAAGTAGCGGACGTCGACAGGCTCAGGCTTACCACCAACCTAGGGAGA
Organism: Saraca asoca; assembly: GCA_026873985.1. Taxonomy (NCBI): domain Eukaryota; kingdom Viridiplantae; phylum Streptophyta; class Magnoliopsida; order Fabales; family Fabaceae; genus Saraca; species Saraca asoca. Next base: position 5,428 of record JANHAO010004474.1, on the reverse strand, counting down.
CTGTCCCGCAGCCTACGTTCTGCAACAGGCAGTCTGTAGTCTTTTACTGTCTTTTCTTATTTATATCTTGATGTAACACAACTGTAGCTTATATTTAATGCATATAACACCTCTTTCCTCTATAAATAGGATTGCCTTGTTAGAAGAGGGGGAGAGAGGCCGAACTCTATTTAGCAGAATCTCTGCTAAACTCTTTACATCAATAAAATCCCCACCGTGGACGTAGGGTCCGGTGCTGTTCGGATTTAGTCGAATCACGTCAAATCCTACGTCTTTTTTTTAGCTCTTCCCTTCATCCTCGTCTATTCTGCTATTCAGTTATATCTGAATCGGATACAGACTTGAGATCTCGAAAAAAATCCCCCCGTTAGTCGGAGTTTGGAGTATATCCAAAATCCGACGTCAACATTATACAACTATACAAATCTATAAATATTAACCATCTCCAATAATTGAAGATAAAAATCATCTCCAAATTAGTGGATATATGAAATTAATTATAAATAAAAATATATTTTAAAAATCTAATTATAAGAAAAAAAAAGTTATAAAGACTAATAATGAAAAATTATCCAACCATTTTTACCAACAAACTATTCTTATTTGTCCCATAGCCAATGCCCAAGTGTGATCCTAAGATTTTACCTCTCAGATTATAAGTATCGTATGTCCTCACATCTTAATATTCTTCTTCTTTTTTTTACTTTAAAATATGTATTGATTTAGATATCGAAAGGCTCATAACGAACCTCCATTTGTCATTTCCTGATTTATTTTTGTTTTACGGGCCCTTAGTACACCCCATAAAGAGGGATTTATAATTAATGTCATATGTGACTCTTTCGGTCTCATTGATTGAATGTGTGAACCCAAGAACCTACGCGATCGTCCAAAAAACCACCATATTCAATGACCGTAGCTTTCGCTTTTCCTATCAAGAATCTGTTTTTTTGTCATAAGCCGGTTCCAGCACCCGCTCGTTATTGAGACAGCTCGACACTCTACCCACTATGTTCGGTATTACGTCGTGCGTGCCACTCAGAATTAAAGACATGTGTCTCCTTGCATATATATAAATTGACCACTTAATATATTCCTCTTTATCTCATTATGCCAAAGTCCGGATCCCACATTTTTTGTCCTACTACTGCAAATGACTTTGCGCCCATCCTAGGCTTTTCCTTTCTAAACGCTACCAGCCACTCTTTCATGCTGGGGTAATTTCCCACATGTGTGGGTTGACTTGTGTTTGTCAGACGACCAATGGTGATTAGAATAGTGGACGAACATCTTACCCACCCGATTACTTGAAAGTTTAGGATTTGTTGGAAAATATTTTCAGTTATTTTTATTTTATTATTTTTTAAAAATAATTTTTTAAAAATAGATTTTAAAATTATTTTTTAAAAAAAAAATAAAAAATTTATTTGAATATAAATTTTAAAAATAAGTATTTTTTTATTTTTAAAGATAAAAAAAATATATTTAATATTATTTATAATTTTATCATTAATAAAAATAAATATTCTTCATAATTTTTTAAAAAATCTAAAAATAATTCTATACAAAAATAAGGAAAAATATTATTTTAATAATTCCTGAAAATTATTTTTACAGTTATATTTTTAGAAAATAATTTTTAAAAATAGATTATCAAACAGATTTTTTTATTTTTATAAAATAAAAAAAATAAAAAAAGTTATTTTTAAAAATAAAAAAACAGCTTGTCAAACATTCCTTTAATTTTTCTTAGCGGTCATGTGCGCCCGTGATATAGCTAGGCACTATTATTTCAACTATCTTGTTTAGTGGTTTGATTTTGTAAAACATGTCACTGACTGACATGGTACCTTGAAATTAATATCTTTCTATGCTTCATAGTTTGTCTTTGATCAATGTCATCTACTCACCTACATTTTGCCAGTGGAGAACAATCAAATTAGATTTCTTCAACCAATCTAGTTGCTTTCAGTTTCCTAGTTCCTTATTGATGAAATTGAATAATCATTTCAACACAATACTTTCAAGTTATACATATTTTTACATGAATTTGAGATTGACATATGATACTTGCACAAAATCACTATTTAAAAGAGAATAAGGTACTCTCCATGAAATTTCAAATTTTTATTATGCACAAATTATTTGAGATTTTATGTAACTTTTATGCTTCAGCTCGTATAGTAGCTGGTAATGTTGATACATGCTTAGTTACTCTCATGTTTTATTTGAATTTGTTTTTGCTTTTGCTTTGCATTCCCTTTTTATTAAGTAAATAATAGGATTGCTCATCTCTTATACTTTCCAAAAATTAGACATTTATGGATTTAAACCCCATTTTCATGATATATTCCAAGTCATAAATTCAAACCTATACATGTCTTCATGTGTTATTGTCTTATTCTAAGTTTGTGAGCTAATCAACGAGTATTGCTCATGGCATGTTTTTGAACGTTTCTCATATCAGAAGACTTCTTGCAGATGTCACCTAAAGCCAAAGATTAGAAACTAGTTAACCCAATAGCTGGCCTGTTTAGTTCATAGTATTAACACCAATAACAACATAAAATGATATACTTATTCTCTTTCTCTCTCTCTCTCCCGCACACACACATATTATTATTTATGAACAACATCTAAATGATTCATCTACAACAGGATGCTAAGATCATTACAAAAAAACTCTTAAAATAACAGCGGTTACGTAATGTATATAACGGCGATTAGAACCGCCACAGAGTAAAATAACAGCGATTATGAGAACTGTTAGAAAATATGGTGCCAGGTCGACATTAGTAGTGGTTAAAAGGAATCGCTGGAAATTGCAGTTATTAAACTGTTGTTATTTTTTTAGAAATTTACAAATTAATTTAGCGATGGTTTATTTAACCGTTGCAATATTTTTTATAAAAATTTATAATATAATTTAGCTATGGTTAAATAATCATCGCTATTATTTCAAAAAATAAATTTTCCATTTAATTTAGTGGTGGTTAGTTAACCACCGTTATTTTTTTAATTTCAGGTTTAATGTTGACCGCTGCTAAATTTTTGTAGTTTTTTTTATAAGTTTCAAGCTATTCAATTTTTTATTTCATTAGTTAATGATATTAATTATCTCTGTAAAATATAAATACAAACTCACGATGTAATAAAAATAGCATTCATTCAAATATAATAAAAATGACATTCATTCGAATAACATATTCAAAGGTACAACCAAAAGTTATAATATCAATTGATTTTACATTCCAGTCGAAAATTGTTTAAAATAAAAAATACAATAAAACCTAAGGAAATTAGCCAGGATAAGTGGCATTTCTGTCTTGATTGCTCCCTCCTGAAGATCTCCTTGCATGTACAGGTAAAAATTGATCTACCAAATTAACATCAACCCCATCCTGAAAAAAAAAAGAAAAAGAATATCTTAGACTGAAGAATTACTTACGAATTTAGACATGTAAAAATAGCAATTCACTTGTGTCATAGTTTAGCAAAATTCTGGTTTGAAAACAACAATTTAATTACTCATAAACTAACATAATTATACCATAGTTTGGCATACATATGCAAAAACTAAACAACATATTGGTCCAATTCTATAGAAAAATAGCAATTCAAGTATACAGAAATTGGTCCAATTTGGCTAGAAAAAAAAAATTCAATTACTAATGTCTTTGACACTCATAGCCAAAGACAAACCATAGTGAAATTTAGCATAACTAAAGAAGATAAGAAACAAAGATACAAAGACAACTTTATAAGGATCCAGTTAAACATGAATGTGGTGAATAGGATAGATACAAAAACTTAAAGCTTATTTCCAAACTGAAGGTACATTACACCAGAATGCAAGGCATCCATATGCGGTGTTGCCTATATATCTATATCAATAAAACTTCATATTTAGTAGCAAACAATAACTTAAAGTTCATTTCCAAACTGAAGGCAGATTACACGAGAATGCAAGGCATCAATATGTAGTGTTGCTTGCATATCTACATTGACGAAATTTCATATTTGGTAGCAAACAAAAACTTAAAGCTTATTTTCAAACTGAAGGCAGATTACACTAGAATGCAAGCCATTTATGTGCAATGTTGCCTACATATATACATCAACAAAACTTCATATTTTGTAGCAAACAAATATTTGGCAGAAAATAAACAACTTTTACGCAGCAAACAAATACACAACAAATGCAGTTGGAATAACGAATTTGACCATGTTTTATGCATAATACCTATTGGTTAATGATAACACAATATTTGACACATCTATTTATCCTCATACTTAGCATTATGAGGTCTTAAATTGCTTAGTTCCAGCTGTGTTAAGATGTTTTTATAGTGTGGTGTCAATTGGCATCAAATTGTAAAATTCTGCATAATTAGCTATTTTGAGTAGTTTCTGTAATCTAGCCATATCTTGAGCTACAGTTATCCAATTGATGTGATTCTTATCTTGCAGGAAAGCTAAGAGAGAGATCTACAACTTTTATGAAGACTGCAAAAGCTTAATCACACAACTGGTCATCCAAAATTTGAGTTGAAATCAGAATTAGAATACTGCAGCTGACCTCTGTGCATTCAAAAAATCATATCTTGAGCTATAGAGGTCCAAATGAGGTAATACAAATCCCAAATGGAAGCTAACACATAATTCCACATTTTTCATGAAGACTTCCAGCACTGAAAACATCAAATTGGGTGTCAAAAATAGGCTGAAATAGAGAGACAGAGTTGCTGCAAAATGGGCTGATGCAAAGCTAGATTTTCTTGGCCCCAATTGGCATGGATCTTGAGCCCAATGCATCATCCATTGATCCAACTCACACTCATCCATACTAGAGACCCATAAGTTAGCAAAAAATGAAGAGAAAGTAGCCTGTAACTTAGACAACATGCAAGAGCAGAAATGGTAGCAAGAAACCAGTCAGCATTAATTTCCTACCTGCTCCCACTAACCAGCAGATTGCTTCTCTTTCTTGGGCAATATTTGTAAAAGAAAAAAAGGGGGCAGAGGATGGCATTGTAACACATTGTAGCATTTTATTTTCTGGTTTTTCTCTATATTTTTCATGCTTCCACTCCATGGAAGGCTAAGACTCCTGTAATCAATCCAAAGGGGCTGAAAACTTAAAGATTAATGTTGAGGTCTTGATATTTCATTCCACATTCGATCTATTAGTCATTTCTTCTCCCTTCCTTTTTATTTTTATTGTGATGTCTGAATTGAATGGATTCATTTAGTTTAGATGTTAAAATAATTATTGATATTTTGATAATCACTTGTAGAAGAGGATAGAAAAACCAAACAATGCATTGAGATTTTGATGGGTTATTTGTTGGCTGAGTTCTGATTAGACTCATTAATCATTTCAAGGATTCTTGTTATGATTTTAGGCCATAGAATATGATCAATAATT
>JANHAO010004473.1:0-24138 GCA_026873985.1 Saraca asoca | reverse complement strand
CATTCTAGTTGATAGGCTTTCTAGTGGATCTCTTTTGTTTGGTGGAGATTTATTTCATGTGTAGTGTTCAGCTCATATTTTGAATTTGATGGTGAGGCAAGGGTTAGATGTGATTAGTGATACTATTGAGAGGATTCGAGATAGTGTCTCTTATTGGACAACAATACCCAAAAGAGAGGAAAAATTCTTTCAAACAGTTTGCCAACTAAACATTGAAAGCACAAAAAAGTTGGCCCTTGATTGCAAAATAAGATGGAACTGCACTTATTTGATGATTCACATAGTTATGATCTATAAAAATGTTTTTCCTCGTTTAAGACAGAGAGATACATAATACAAAAATATGCCAACTGATAAGGATTGGGTTTTAGCTAGTGAGATTTGTTAGAAGCTCGAAATGTTTTATCAGGCGACATAAAATCTTTCAGGAACTAAGTATCCTATAGTTAATAGTTATCTACCAATTGTGTGTGACATTAGGTTTGTCATTATTAAATAGAGCACATCCCCAATTGCCCAAATAAAACTAATGGCGTATGGCTCAAAAGTTTGATAGTTATTGGAAGGACTTTCATGGTATTATGGTTGTGGTGACTATTTTGGATCCCCAATATAAGTTGAAAGTCTTGAATTTCTATTTTCCAACACTTTATGGAGAGAAATCAGTTGATGAATTTGAAAAGGTTCATCAAATGTTGTTGAGGTTTGTTTGAGAGTATGAGACAAGATTTAGATTAAATCCACGAACCGATTTGCCACATGTTCCATCATTTTCAGCACCTTTGGATACTTCAAAAACAAAATCAACTACCTTCTGCTTAAATTATGATGATTACATTAGCAAAACCCTTGCTATTCTTCAGGTGAAGATAGAGTTGGATTATTATCAGGAAAAGCCAGTCATTCCAAAACCCAAGACTTTGATGTATTAAAATAGTGGAATTTAAATGCTGTAAAATATCTTACTTTGCATTGCATAGTTAGAGATCTTTTTGCTATTCTTATATCTATAGTTGCATCTGAGTCTGCTTCCAGTACTGGTGGTAGATTTATGAGTCCTCATCGTAGTAGGCTTCATCAAAAGACATTGGAGGCATTGATGTATGCTCAAGATTCATTGTGGGCTGAGTTTAATGGTATGTCAATAATTATATTTATTCAATTGAAATTTCATGTTATTTTTTATGCTTAAGATTTTCATTTTAATTTAATTATTTGTTTTTAAATAGGTGGAAGTGTTGCAAAGAATTCTTCAACATTTGAATAAGATGATGAGGTGATAAAATTATTTTATAGTTCTTTTTTGATAAGTTTAATGTATACTAATGTGTTTTTAAATTTGATTTTGTATGAGTCAACCTAACCATTATATGAACTTGGGATTGTAAGGAATGGAATTTTGTAAATTGTGATGTATTTTGGAACTTTGAATTGAAAGTTTAGAACTTTGTATCATGCTTTATGGATGTAATTTTGCCAATGTTTGACATACGTTGTTGTATGTGTGATGACTAATGTAGATGTAATTTTGGCCAATATTTGGTATAGTTTGTTTTATATGGATTTATATTATATGTGAATTGTATGTATAATGTAATTTGGAACAAATAGGTTGGATTTATGAATTTATTTTGTAGTTGAAAATTTTGAATTATTGTTATGATTTAGATGAAAAAATTTAGAAATATTTTTTTTTTTAAATTCTGATGGGTATACCCACGGGTACACCTATACCTATGGGTATAAACCCGTACCCAAACCCGCTACAGTATTCGTAGGTATAGGCACGCTATGAGTAAGGACTTTTCCGACAGGTACGAGTATGGATATTGGCATATCTGCCCGAACCTGACCCGTTACCATCCCTAGGCAACAAGTAATGTACAATTAAATAGGGAGAGAGACAACTCCTTTTTATTCACATATATCTTAATACATAAATTAGAGTGTGTAAGAGGAGGCACCAAACCAACATACTTCTAGGATCCTTAGACTAGTACCAACAAATCCCTAATAAGATGCCAACACTCCCTTTAAAGATCATTTTAAGCTAAATGCCAAATATTACAAGTAGATATACTGTTTCCAAATTAACATAAGATTTTTTCTTATAGCTCCCGGTAGAGTTTATGCGCCATCTTATATGGATGCTAATTTAAAAATGCAAAGAATTCGACCATGTGCATTCCTATTTGCACTAGGCAAGTAAATCATGCCAAAAAGATCAAAATACCTTTGAAATCGGGAAAATAAAAAAAAAATAGTAAATAAGTCAAATCCTTCCCAAACTTGAGTCATGATATCTCCACATTATATTTAATTTTTATACAAAGTTTTGTGTTAAGCTGAGTAAGTTTTTCCCTTAAATTTTTTACAAGGCTAACTTGTGACATTCTTCTCCACTTAAAGAATGTCAATGCTTTCATTAATGCTTTAATATGACATAGCTCTCATAAAGGTCTTCAACTTGCTCCACTCGAGTTACTCCTTCGAATTTTTCTTAAGGTTCTTCAGCTTGTTCCACCTAGCTACTCCCTCGACCACATCAGCTTGTCTCTTTGAGCCAACGTTACTTGAAGACTTTTAAGAAAATGGAACTTTCAACCTGACATAACACCAGAAAAATCTTCAGTCTACTACTCATTAGCTCTTTTCTTGGCTTCCTCTTAAGTTGCCTCCATGAGCTCGCTCCATCCAAATTTTGCTACCTCTGTAGACTCAGATTTTGTTGCCTTTGTAACTTGTATGCTTAGTGACATTTCAATCTGACCTTAATGACCTCGTTGACATTTTAATCTGACACAATTCCCATGAAGGTCTTCAGCTTACTCCACTTAAGCTACTACCTCAAACTCTTCACGATAGTTTTCAGCCTACTCTACCTAACTACCCCCTTGACCACTTCTAGCTTGTTTCTTTGAGCCAATGCTACTTGAAGACTTTCAAAAAGATGACACTTTGAACCTAACATAACATCAAGGCTAGTCTTCAATCTACTATTCATTAGCTCACCTTTCGACTTCCTCTTTAGTTGCCTCCATGAGCTAGCTCCATCCAAATTTTGCTACCCTTGCAGACTCAAATTTTGTTGCCTTTACAACTTGTATGCTCACTGCCTCCATAGCTTGCAAGTGCTACCTTCGTAGCCCTCAAGATTACTACCTTTGTAGTTCATGAACATACTTGGTGTTTGAAACTTTACTATTAGAGATGCCCCCACATCTAATGTCCCATAACACCAATGTGAGATACAAGACTAATCCTTTGCTTGCAAGTTTGCTTGTATTAGGTTCGACAATCCCTTACACTTTACTGTGCCCTTAAATTAGATTATCTGACCTCTCTAAATTGATACCCTCTGGCATCTCAGCCATGATAGCCTTTTTGAAGTTGCTACTCTCTAGCACCATGGTCTTTATGACTCCCCCTACCTTTTGCACTCTTTAGTGCTAACATTTTGAAGTTGATACACTCTTGTATGTTGGCCCTCACAACCACTCCTACAAAGATCAGTGTCCACTAACACTTTTAAAATGACATCCTTTGATAGCTCCCCCACCATTGTTGATAGGTTTTAAGCATAGAGTGGTTCATCACTCTAGCTCAAGCATCAAATGCTTATGCACTAGCAAATATAAGATTTATGGTCATTGTTGCAAAGTCCATCTCTTTGCCATAATGGGCTAGCTCCCTAACATCTTGAAATGATCCCTTTGTCACCCTTTGACTTCAATGATACCCCACAGGTGTGGTCATGCCATCTAACATAATCTTGAACTCCTTCCATTGTATTCGCCTACTTAATGCATCCCTCCCGATGTTTCATCCCTCAGGTTGTGGTCACACTTTTACACAACCAAGGCTTCGCCCTTTAGCCCTATCAATTGCTAACTTGTCCCTTTAGATGGGCTAAGCCCTCTGACAAGACCAAGGCTTTTCCATTTAGATAGACTATCAATTCTCACATCCATCTAGATGATTTTACAATCCCTCAAAAACTACTATGAATGAGTACATAACCAACATCTCATTATATAACAAGCTCATTAATTTTTGCATACACTTGCACCCAATGCATTAATAATGTTCCTTTAATTGCAACATTCTCCCACCTTTGCCTATGATCCATTCCAACCTCTTACTACCCTCATGGTTATATCCTTGATAACATCTCTTCATAAGTTTAAGGAATGTTCACTTATTTTACAACCCTCATATGCTTGGACAAGCTGCATCCATTCCAATTGTTAACTTTAATATAACGAGAACTCTTTCCCACCACCTGACTCACTAGCCAATCCATCATGCCTACCATGTCTACTTGCCTAGTCCTCCTCCCTACTTGCTCCTTTGAGTGCTTGGTGAGGCCTTGGGTACTTAGCAAAACTAACGCTTGATGTGAAGTCAAATTTATATGGCCATTTGATCTGTTCCCTAGTAACTAAGTTCTGATATCAATTATCATAGGCTAGTAGCTTTGTAGCTGAAACTAAGTGGCACATGCTTGGCACTCTTGGTAACATGACAGCCTTCCAACAAACTCAAGCCACGTTTGGATAGATAAACAAGGATATTGTGGATCTTGTCACCCACATAACCATTGAAGGAAACATAAATCTATAAACCGAAGCAACCATATAATCGATCCTAAAAAATGCCTCACATAAGTTGCCTCTAGTGTGTAACGAGTAAGGGACAATCAAATAGGAAGAAGAATAAATCATTTTTATTAATATATGCCTCACTATATATTAGAATGTATAAGAGGAGGCATCAAGCTAACACACTGCTAGAATCCCTAGACTAGTGCCAACTTGCCTTCTACAAGCTATCAACCCTCCTTCTTAAAGAATATTTTAAGTCAAAAGTTAAATGACATATGTAGACATATTTTTTTTCGAATAGGCATAAAATCTTTTTTCTTGACTCTAGATAGAGTTATGTACAATCTTATATAGAAACGAAACTAAAAATACAAGAAACATGATTATTTATATTTTATTCATATTAGATAAATAAATTATATAAAAAAAATAAGCTACCCTTGAAATAAAGAAAAATTAAAAAAATAATACATAAGTCTTATTTGTGACGGTAAACAAACCTCATAAATGATTAAAAATATCATCATTGACTAACGAGGAGAGAGCGCTTTTGTCGAGGGAAATGGGCAAATGATTAAATTTGACCCTTGGAAGATACAAAATGGTTAATCAAGACAGGCGTGCTGCTAATGCAGTCCGACTCGTAGGTTAGACTTCTGGGTGATGCCTTAAACAATATGATATTATTTAATAAGAAAGATCAATATCCCCGTTTAAAAAAATATATAATTTTTAATTTACAATTAAAACAATTTTTAAAAGAAAATAAGTTTTTTTTTTTCAAAACTGAAAATTATGTTTATGCCATGAAGGAAAAAACATTCCATTTTTGTTATTCCCAAATACACTTTTGTCTATGATATTAAAGATAAAAGACGGCAATAGCAATACGGTGAAAATAAGATAGAGACTGTGACAAAGCCAGAAATTTTGTTTTAGAGATCGAGTGTCTGAAGATAAAATTTTGTTTTGATGCATATTAAAAAAATTAAAATTATTTTAAACAAATATACTTTTTTTCAATAATTTTAACGTAAGATATTATATTTTTATAAAAATTATATATAAAAAGATTATAAAATATTAAACAAAATTAACGAAACCCATTTATAAGGGTTATAACATGTAAACTATTCAGACTTTTATAAAGAATATTTAATAAAAATCTATAAATTTGTAAAAAGATAATTATTTTAATAAAATTATTAATATATACATATTTTTTTAGGCACGTATAAAAGTTGTATTGTGAAAATTTAGGATAATACATTGTAACGGATAGTAAGTAAGTTACAATTCTTGTATAATTATGCCTTTGTGTAACGTAAAAAAAGCAAGTGAAATTTTTTTCTAAGGTAAAAAATAATAAATGAGATCTTATTTGAGAAGAAGAAGGAAAGATAAAAAAAAAAAAATAAAAATAAAATATTAATATTTTTTAATTATATAAGAATTTTGGATGTTACATATTACATTTACATCTTTATTTTTTAGAGAATTTATTTTTATAATATAAAAACATTTTGAATTTATAAGTATATTTTTAAAATTTTAAAAAGATCACTGTACATAATACTACGTGTATCTAATGAAAAATACAGAGCTTGAGACTAGGGCCACCCTTGGTCCCAGCCACGGATCGAGGCAAAGTCCTGCATTTATGCTGCTAATGGGCTAATATTACTCTCCATGGTCTCACCCTGCCAAATGAGAGGCTGTCAAGAATCTTTTAAAGAAAATAAAATTAATATATATTATAAGTGTACTTAAAAAATATGTTTTATAGAGTTTAAATTTGATGTATTATTAATATAATTTTTATATTATCAATGAATAAAAATATGACACATCATTAAAAAAAGTGATGATAATTAACAATTTATAACAACAGTAACTAAAAATTCTTTATTACTCTTAATTTGTTTAATGGCATTACATCTTTTGCTTTTACTTATAATATAAAATATTTTACACAAACATTTAATCATATTTGAAGTCTTATATATATAGTTAATATAAAATATCAATTAACTGATTAAAGCACTATTTTATTTCTTTACATATTTAATTTTTTATTTATTTCTTATCCTTAATTTAATTGTTGAAATATTCAATTCATTTTAATCAAATCATTTAATCAATCTAAATTACACCCTATTAAGTAAGTAATAATGTAAAAGTCAAAAGTCTGATGTGATGCAATATATTATTTATGTGATACTAAATATAACTTTCATAAAAGTAAGCTTAAATATGGATCAAACTAACATTGTATAAAATAATAAAAAAAAAGAATGCAAAATAATTATTTCATATCCCTATTTTTAAATTAAAGTTATATAATAAATTTAGATTATAAAGAGTGTTAATTAGATTTTAAACTATCGCGTTATCAATTTCATTAATAAAATTAAAAACATATGAACAAAAGAATCTTGATGGAATAAAATTAAATATGTCAAATATTAAAATAGAAATAAAAATTAAATAAGGATAAAATTGTTTGTTATTAATTTAATTTAAGCCCAGTTTTTTTTTCTTTTGGGTCAATATCCAAGCCCAGTTTGAATACCACTGCTAGTATCGTAGTTTGGTTTATTAAAGCTAGGCTTTAATTAGCAAGCCCAATATGGCCCAACCGAGGTGGAAGAAGCCGCCTATCATTCTGATGAAGTTCGGGCCTTAGGCTCTTAGCTGTTTTTATGATTACTACCTCTCTTCTATGACCAAAAAAGCTGATTTCTTCACATGGTAGGTTCAAGCTAGGATTGGTAGTGAGTCAAGTCGCTCACAAATAATTCATAACTTGATTCAAATGTGGATTCAATAAATTGAGTTTATGAGACAAGTAAATGACATATAAACTGAATGATTTGATTTGTATTTTAAATAAGTTGATCTTGAGTTAATGAAAGCTCAGTTTAATAAATTGTGAGCTGGTTTGGTATATAGATATATAATAAAAAATAAATATATATGTATAAATATATATTATATTTTAAAATAAGATATTTGACCAAATTTATTATGAAATAATATATTTTTTATTACTAATATGTTATTTTATTTTTATAAGTATTTTAAATATTACTTTAAAGAAAAATATTAAAAATTAGATTAATGGTGGTAATCATTTGGTGATCTTAGATTCTTTGTGAACACACTTTATGTTATAAAAAGAATGAAGACAAAAAAAAAATCATAAATAGTTCATTAATTCTCCTTTGACCTCAGGTTTTATTCTATCAAATAATAAAGTTAGAAGAAATAATCGAAGAATTAGGAAATTCAAACCAAGTCACCTTTTTGGTCTAGTCGTAGTGGTGATGTAATTTTATATTTTAAGATAAATTGTCATTTATATTACATTAAATATTCTTATAACATGAGCAATAGTATTATAGTATTATCTTTAGTCATTTTATATTTTTTATTTATTCTATATTGTTAAATTGTTAAATATATTAGTTTTCATAAATTTTTTAAGCTATTAAATTATCAATAAAATACTTCATTATTATAATTAATTTTAACTTAATAAGCCAAGCCAAGTCACTCGTGGGCTTAATTCAAGTTGAGCTTAAGTTGAAAAATTTACTCAAATCAAGTTTGAATCACTATGAGCAAGAAAAACTTAAAGTGAGTCAAGCATGAACTCAAACCAACAACTCATTGCTGGTCCTAATTCAAGCGTACCAACTTTTTGGGAAATTTTGCTTGGCCTTGGAATCTTAAGAGAGTGTTCTAGGGTTAAACATCTCCAGGAGATATGCTTAAGTGAGGCAAATCAAGGGTTGGTGTTGTATCCTGTCCTACCACTTTAAAAAGGCTACTTAAAATTTGGTTAAAATCTAGAGAGATATGGCAAACTTGCAAGCACTAGAGAGTGGACATACTCCTTAGAATGGATTTTCAAAGTGGAACCTTTATAAATCACTATTTGCATCTCTCTTCTCTATATTCTTTAATTTTTGACATTTTACTTACTTGCTTAATTAATGTTGTTGTGATGAACTGGTTTATAGGTGTTGGCTATTTAAATTTGAGTCGAAGTTGTTGATCTTTGCTTCATATTTATTGTAGATTTGTAAATTGGTTTTTTAAGTTAATTTTTTTTTTTGAAAAATCTAAAAAATCCTAAAATCAATTCATCCTTTCTTAGATTGAATTTTCAAGTTTTAACGTTGACAACAAATGGTGGCAATGGTGAGTAAGGATGATGGTCAAAGATCATGTGAGGGTGGAAAGAGTATGAGGTAGTGGCGGGTATTGGTTTTAATTATGGTAAAGAATGAAAATAGTGAGAAATAATGATAGATGGAGGTAATAAATAATAATTGTTGACGAAGGTGGATTGGGCGATGAGTGGAGCGAGTTGACTATTTTAATAATTATTAATAATGTGTATTTTTTATTGTTTTATTTAACTAGAATATTATTTTGTCAAAGGAGTGTAAGATACTCATCCATCTACATCTATGTTTTGTGAGGATCTTTCATTTTTTAAAATATTATATACATTTGAATCTTTTCTTAACTCACATATCAAACATATCAAAGTAACATTTTGGATTTGTGATTCACAAAAATCCTTTAGCATACAACAAACCAAACACCACCAAATAATACTAAAAAGCTTATTAAAACCATAAATCTTATGATGGTCTAACATACGAAAACAATAAAAAGAAACATGAATTAATCATGATACAGTGTATATAGTAACAAGTAAGATCTAACAATAGAAACAAAATAGGGGGTGTTATAGGCATTTTCTGGTACCATGTGAAGTGGGCTAGCAAAAGCCCAAGTCTAGCTAGAAGGATTTAAGTTATTTAGGTCGCTGAAGACCTCACATGCAAGCTCCCAGGTCACTACCCCGGCCAGCTTAGCGAGCTCCCAGCTCGCTATAGCTACCTTAGCTAGCTCCCAGCTCGCTACCTTAGCTAGCTCCTGGGTCGCATCCTTAGCTAGCTTCCAGGTCGCTACTTCAACTGGCTCACTGTCTCAACTAGCTCCCTAACATTAAAAAGGAAAGCAGCAACCCTGAGCCAGAAATAACTTGGGAGATATAGCACGTAGCCTAGACAAAGGCCTAACGAGACAAGTCATCAGACAAGCTTATAGCAGGTCTCAAATCTAGCAGACATGTGGGGCTTGTTCGCAGAAAGTAATATGCAGAGGCCGAGTTGCAAAAGTCTCAGATGTCTTTTACACTTATTATTTAATGTAACATATTTATAATTTATTAAATTATATTTGTACCCCCTGCTTCTATAAATAAAGGGTTAAGCCATTGTATCAGGGCACTCACCCCGGGAATATATGCCAAAAACTTTGTCAAAATGGGAGAAGCCATGAATAAATACTTGTATCTTGTAACTTTCATTGATAAATGAAATCAATCATGGATGTAGGGACTGGTGCTGTCCGATTTTGGCTGAACCGCATTAAAAAATCTTGTGTTCTTACTGTCCTTCATCTTCTTCTTGCTATCTGCTTCCATTTACTGCTTTTTCAGCCATATTGCAGCTTAAGGTAACAAGAATTATACGGTTGATTGGAGTTTGACCCAGAACTAAATTTCACTATTAACATTTTGACACTAGAAGGAGGGGCCCATCTGCACTCTAATTGATTTTCCATTCAACCATAATGACCAGTGAAAAAGCCACCACAACTGGAAGTTGTAGTAACAGTAGCAACAGCATCCAAATAGCCTTGATCATTTAGCTCCCAGTGGCTAAAATTTGAAATGCATGTTTTTGTTATAACCAGCCATATCCGATAACACTGTCTAATGTCGAAATCCTTAGAACAATGTTGAAGTCACTGGGGATGAGAGAATCTATAGGAGATAATGATGACAGTCATTCCTGCATGCTTTTACTTTTTGAGGTTGAAACTATGGCATCTCTTATCTGTTAGATGCTGCATCAAAGCTCCATTTTTTACAGATAGTGATAGCAAGCCGATGCTAAGACAGTCGTAACCCGTGACCATAGAATGGGTTGCAGGTCCGGGATGGCCAAGAGAGAGAATCCCTTATGGAGCTCCCCCTCACTTTCATTCTTTGGCTGAGCTCAAACACAGGCAACACCACCTCCCGCAGCTGCAAATGTTGCTATAGAGATAGTTATTCAAAGTCTTGAGTCTGTGGGGGACTTCTTCTTGGCATCAACCCACTCTTGGACATGTAAACACACCCTGGTTGTGCAGCTACTTGGTGTCATTGTGCAATGACACACATAGCCATGCAACGAGACAACTTGGAGACGAACACGCATGCCAGCATGTAGTGATTAGGGCAACAATTCCACAATAACATCACTCAGACTTTGGCTTCAGATGTGAACATGGTGTTAAGTGCAGTAACCATGCAGTGACTTAGATTGATGGCAACGTATAGTAGTAATGCAGGATAATTTGATAGCAAACCCATGCAGCAGTCATGCGGTAACTCGTTCCAATGTTAAAGCTCGCAACAGCCATGTGGCAACAAGGTTCGGAGATAAACTCGTACATTAGCCAGACCTCCAGCCATCCTCACAAACTGAAAGGCATCTAGGACAGCATCGAGCTGAGGTGCATCCAGGACAGTTACGTCTAAAATCCTAGCCCGATTCTGAAACACAAAGACAATGGTCAGTTCTGTAGAATAGGCTCCTTCCTGGGTTCTATGGCTATTCATCCTCTTCCTTCTAGCCTCGTCCTTCACTGTGTCTTAGAATAATTGTTCCTTGTCTCTTGATGAAAAACTACGCTGTAACCATCTCTTGGCTTGCCCGTGCAGAACCTTTTTAGATTAAAACCTAATGCTTTTGTGTTATAAGAAAGAGTTCATATACATGGATTGCTAAGGTTTAGAAACCTCGAAAAACTTTCTCACTCCATGAAGATTAAAGTGTTGCCAACAATGTCAAGTATTGACCTACCGAACATAGAGATATGTTTTTATGGCTATGTCTTGGAGTAACTATGGAATGCATAGTAAATAAAGTGTGCCAATGAGGCTGGTGGAAGAAAGTTTCTAAAGGTTCTCGAGCCCGATCAATGTCTCCTTTTGACCACAAGATGTTAGATATAAGGATAACTAGTGCAACACTAGAAAACTTTGATGTGTCCTTTGAAGAAGGATTTCTTATGTATCACACAGTATTCTCAATAATGGGGAATAAAATTCCTCCCAGCTGATCGAAAGAGTTCCCTCACAATATTTTTATACTTGTGTTGTCGGATTTGGGGGATCTTTCCTCCACTATGTGCCTTATTTGTTTCATTCGGTACTTACAAAGTTAGGAATTAGTGAATACATGCACAATCCTTTGGTAATATTTTTCTTGGCTTCTGTTGCTCTAGCTGAAGCCTAGTTCGATTTCAAGGTAGTCCACGAGTTTGTCCTGACAAAAGATGGATTAGTGGATACAAGCATCTATACTTTTGTTGCATGGGCCTTCTGGATATTGGGAGCCATTTTGATTATTCAAAGTTCTATAGATCCTTTATTGGAATGTTTCCATTATTTTCTCTCTTCTTACTGAAGAAAGTTCTTAGATTAAGATGTCTTTGTCACTTGTGTAGAAGTTTGTTTAAATCACCCAAGAAAAATGATATAAGATATCAGGTCCCTGGTCCATCACCTTTTGATGATTTACATGACAAAAATATGTACAAGGTGCAAAACAAAGAAAACTCCAAATTACACCTGCCAAAGCTAAAAATTTTTTTGCCATGTGCCTTTGCAAATCTTTTGGCTGAGTTTCCATAAGGATACTAGCTAAAAAAGCTTTCAGTGGAAGACTTATATCCTTCCATTATCCACACTATTCCTTAGAAGGAAATTCTTAAAGGTTGCGTGGGATACATCCAAAATAAAATAAAATAAAAATTCCACAACAAAAGCCCCTGGAGAAACTTATTGCTTCCCTTGATCTTAATAGGTGGTCAGTCACTAACAAAGATCGGATAACATCATCCCACCAAGACAGCTGTGAGTTGGAGACGACATTGTTCTGGGTCAGAAGATTTCTAGCCTCGCAACTAATTTTGCACGACCATGCAGCAAGATGATGTCCAGTGATGAACTTGTGCAGTAACCTTGCAGAAGCTAGACTCCATTATGAATTTGATGATGAACCTCCATATGCAAATTATCAAAACTAGTAGTGGCATCGTATTGAACCCGGTTCCGGGTGTAAGTGTGGTGGCCATGCAGCGAAACAAGTTCTGATGATAGCAATGGGCTTGCATAGGGGCCATACATTAAGTTTCGATGATATGCACGAGCTTGACCATGGCCATGTTGCACTGTCAATGAAATACCATATATCTATCTTTGAATTGTCTACGAACAACTCTGGCAAGTCATCGTGCAAGTGGCGAGGAGCATTGTTCAAAGTGAGTGGAGAAGCACTCACAAGAAGCCCATTCTTTACAATTGGTACTGCTGTAGCACTTAGGTTTGGCATTGAACTCACAATAGGCATGTAACAACTGGACTCGATGATGGGCTCTTACACGATGACCATGCAATGAGACCGAGCTTGATAGGGAACTCGCATAGGTAGGATGTCAACAGAACTCGTGCTTGGGAGCCATGCATTGACAATTAGACAACGAGCTCACACATGCAGATTGTCAACTATGAAGCTCGTACTCACTGCCCATATATTGACTATTCAACATTGGGCCCACACATGTAGGTTATCGGCAGCACTAGCAGCACCTCCTATTTTGCAGCTTACTTTCAGTCACATAAATTTCGTAGGCTGAATATGCTTCAGCCATCCTTGCGAGTTGAAGTGTATATGAGGCCGCATCATTCTAAGCTTAGTTCTAGATGTGAGCATGGTGCCTAGTTCACATGCAACAGCCATGCAAATAAGATCGGGCTAAAGTGTGTCACAAACTGCGTCGAGCTAAAATGCACTAGGTTGAAACACAGTATCATAAGCTAAAGTACACCAGAAATGTCTACAAGCTTAAGTGAGGAGTTGCTACTAGGATGGCTCCTCAAGGTCTCAAACTCGTGGAAGCACTTCCTCTTAGCTCCAGTCTCATTCTGCACATAAGTGAACACACTGCCATGCAGAAATTAGATTCAATAACAAGCTTGTTCAACGACCATGCAGTAAGTGTGATGAGCCTGTTCGACTGCTAAGCAACAAGACTCAGTTCGAGCTCATACCATCATGCAATAGTTTGCATGATGACGAGCTCCTAACCATGCAGCATCTCGATCCTCGTTGCAGTAACCCATGGCAGCTCGGTTCAATTGCAAACTCACAGCAACCATAAAATGAGACCAGATTCGATGTAAACCAGTAACAGAGCTCCCCCAGCAACCATGCCGAAGTCAAGCTCGATGGCAAACTCACAGTAATGACCATGCAACCTGGATTTGGTGTTGAAGCTCACCCATAGTAGCCATGTGATGAGATTGAAAGCCTAGAGGAAATGGGTTACATGAAGGTTCCTACTGCTTAATCTGTGTCTGCACATGCTAAGGAAGCATTAGGTTGTTTCTTCTTTGTTGTTGGCATATCCGACCCACTTTTAAAATGGATCGATTCATGGATGTGCCTATTTGTATCTAGTTTCTGAGCTGTGGAATAAAACTACCAAGGTGGAGTCACTGATTCACCTTCCAAGCCACTTTACGTAACACCACCAAGACCACTCCTAAAACCGGTTGCTGTCATCCATATTTTCCAACCATAGCGCTGGCTTGTAGACCTAGCAGAACTAGTAGTGCCAAACGGCATTCTATTCGGGTCAAGGTTGTAGCTAGTCATTTCCATGTAGTTTGAAGCTCATTTTTAAGTGCAAAGCTAGAGTTATTTGAGGGAAAGAAGTTCCATTCACAACAATATTTAAGGAAAGGTTGTCGCTTTTTGCTGTCAGAACTGGAAACCCATTCTTTACAATCGACATTACTGCAGCACTCTGTTGTGTAAAAACTGATGCAGAGGTCGAGCTCAAAGCAACAAATGCTAATGGTGGATATCATGATAACCCAAGGAAGAATCCACAAGCTCATCTCCTTGGTATGTTGTCATATTGGGATGTGGCATTTTGTAAGCCCTCGGAGTTTGTAATACAATCATGAAGCCAAGAATGCCCCTAGCAACATCCACTACTTTGCAACATGAACTCAACAATGTAGTTCAAGTCATCTATGAGTTGAAGATGGTATCGTAAGATGAAATGCATCCTAGTGACTGCTATATCGCACCACCAATCTTGCAAGCCTAGTGTCAACAAACAAAAGCACAACAACCTCTAGACCGTGCTTTTGGTCTTCACGAATTCTATGTCATAAAAAAAAAAGAGGAGAGAGACTTGCACCAAAGTTATGACGATTGCCTGTGGCATCACTCCTCAGCTCTTAGAGCCCACAACATTAGGTTAATTGCTGATCCTTTACCCTAGAAAAAGATGACGCAGATATTCTGTCATGTTATCTTCGGCAACAACATTGTGGCTTCCATATGAACGAGTAGAATATTATGCCAAAAGCCAACCCCTGGCCCACTCTGCATCTAAGGAATGCTAGCTGAGAGGCATCTGTGCCACCTGTGCAACTAGAAGGACAAAACCCTGAGGCAGAGTGCCCCAATGCAGGAGAGTGGCCAAGAAAAGGATGAACCTTCTAGCCGAGAGGCATTCGTGCCACTTGTGTGGCTAAAGGGACAAAACCCTAAGGCAGAGTGGCCTATTAAGGTAGAGTGGCTAAAAGGGACAGTACCACATGCTACCTCTAGCCAAGAGGCATCCGTGCCACCTGTGTGGCTAAATGGACAAAACCCTGAGGCAAAGTGGCTAAAAAAGACACGCGCTACCTTTAGCTAAGAGGCATCTGTGCCACTTGTGTGGCTGAGGGACGAAACCCTAAGGTAGAGTGGCCTATTAAGGCAGAGTGGCCCAAAGGGATAGTACCACACATTACCTCTAGTCGAGAGGCATCCATGCCACCTGTGCTGCTAGAGGGACGAAACCTTGAGGCAGAGTGGTCCATTATGATAGAGTGACCGAAAAGGACAATACCGAAGTTCCATATTCAGAAAGTACTTTGGGCACCAAACTCTTGCGTGAACTAAAGCGCAACCGTACAACCTAATCAAGCACTCAATTCTTGTGCTATCCAAAGAGCATTAATATGTCTGATTGGGCATCCAACTTCACATATTTTCTGAACAAATTTCCAGGAAAATCCAAGCACAAGCACACTTGATAATCTTGCACTACGTATTGTTAATCCCTAGGCTCCTAATACTAAAAGAAGAGTTTTACTTAATATAAAATGGGCATAAGATCGCCCTCACTCTAGCACGAGATCGCCAATCACCCGGGTAACAAGGTTATAAAGGCGCAACTTGCATTTGACTTATCATTTGCAGCTCTCATGCGACTCATTGCTTGTAGCTCTCATGCTACTCACTGCTCATAGCTCTCATACGACTCATTGCTCGCAGCTCTCATGCGACCTCATAAAGGTGCACCCATTTGACCTACTTAAGCACTTTGATACTCAAACTTGTTACCAGTCGAGGTACTCCGGTGCTCGAGTTCATTACCAACAAAAATAAGCTAATATGACTGATTGGTTGTTCAACATAGCACATATCCTTTTAATCATAATCTATCGGTTGAAGTTCATTTATATTAAATTAAATAATCTACTAATATCTGTCCTCGGAATCAATTGACTTAATGGGCATCCCTTTTATTTAACGATCATCAAGCTGTTATTTGCAGGAGCTCATGAAATCATCTGCAACTGACTGAACATTTGGATCAACGTGCTTGGAAAAGCTAGAAAATGATGAAATGGTGGAACGTAGTTATTAACTTTTGCTAACAAAGTTTTAACTCTTAGTCCGCAAAGTGAACTGAAAGTTGAGGGGCTTATGTTATAAGTGTTTTCTTGTACCATGTAAAGTGGGCTAGCAAAAGCCCAAGTCCAACTGGAAGGGTCTAAGTCATTCAGGTCACTGAAGACCTCACGTGTAAGCTCCCAAGTTGCTACCCTGGCTAGCTCCAGCTTGCTACCTTACCTAGCTCCCAGGTCGCATCCTCAACTAGCTCCTAGGTTGCTATCTCAGCTGGCTCACTGTCTCAACTAGCTCCCCAACACTAAAAAGGAAAGCAGTAACCTCGAGCTAGAAATAGCTCGCGAGATATAGCGTGTAGCCTGGACAAAAGCTTAACGAGACAAGGCATTAGACAAGCTTATAGCAGGTCTCAAATCTAGTAGACATGTGGGGCCCATCTGCAGAAAATAATCTGTAAAAGCCGATTTGCAGGAGTCTCAGATGTCTTTTACACTTATTATTTGATATAATATATTTATAATTTATTAAATTATATTTGTACTCCTTACTTCTATAAATAAAGGGTTAAGCCATTGTATTAGGGGACTTACCCCAAGAATATATGCCAAAAACTCTGTCAAAATGGGAGAAGCCATGAATAAACACTTGTATCCTATAACTTTTATTGATAAATGAAATTAACCGTGGACGTAGGGACCAGTGCCATCCTGTTTTGGCCAAATCACGTTAAAAAAATATTGTGTTCTTGTTGTCCTTCATCTTCTTCTTGCTTTCTGCTTCCATTTACTACATTTTCAACCAAATTACAGCTTGAGGTAACAAGAACTGTATGGTTGATTAGAGTTTGGCCTAGAACCAAATTTCACCGTCAACATGGAGAATTATTAAAAATCAATTTTTATGATTTACACTGATTAATCTCTTTCAATATATGAAAGAGACAATACTTCATTTGTTTTTTTAGATTTTTTCTCTTTATCTATCATTTTAGAAATTAAAAAATGCATCAATTTTTTTATTATGTTCTTATTATTGGTATTACATATTCAATCACTTTGCATATTTATTGATTTTTAATAAAGGATAATATGATAAAATGTAACTACTTTTCCCTCTAACCGATGCTATTTAATATCCTTCTTAATGCTTGTATATTTACCTTATTTAGGAATTTTAACAATTTCAAATATTAAATTCATTATTTTTTAAAATAATTTAATTTACTTAATGGAGAAATTTATGAGACATGATTCTATTTATTTAATGTGAAATTTAAATAAACAATTTTAATATAATAAATGAAATTTGTTTAATCAACATGAATAATGGATTTGATACTTGAATGTGGTCGAAAGCCTATGAATGAGATATAAATTATTATGATTAATAGTATTCCTACATTGAAGACTAAGGGTCTTGAATTTAATCTTACAAGCGAGCTGTGTCAAAAAAAAATACATACAAATTATAACTCTAAAGAAATATCTAAGAGAAATCGATTTTACTTAATACACTTGTCATTTTGTGAAAGTGGAGTCTTAGACTTAACTTCAATTTGAAGATTAATTTGTAATTGTTGAAAAGCATTACTAGATAAAAAAAAATGATGTTAGATGATGAATTAATATGATTTTTTTTTTAGTAATTATCACACAATACGTGTTATTTTCAAAAGGTCATTTATGATATTAATATTGGATGCCAAGTCTAAAAGAAAAAAAAAATGAAACAACAATATGCATATCATTTTATAAATGTTTTGCTTATGTCTCGTTTTCTATTTATTTTAAGATATGTTGAAGGAATAATGCTAATTGAGCACACACTCTTTATTTTATTCACAAATGTATATATAACATTGAATTTATCTAATCCCACTTATAATATTTGATTTATTTAGTAACATGTAGCAATGTGTAATAGATGGTGTGAAATTATAATTTATATAAACTGCATTTTCTATGTTGAAGTAGTGCTAAGTAAATAAAAATTAACATAATACCTAGTAAGCAAGATTTACATGAGGATCATGCTTCTGTAGATCCCCTATTAAGTTTTTATAAAAACTTGCCATTGTTATAATTTTTTTTTTATATTTCTCAACTTTTTTTTGTAATATATTATAATTTTATATGCAACAAAAACAAAAAGTTACAACTCCATCTTATGAAATTTCAACACAAATATTTTTTGAAAATTTATAATTTTATATGAAGATTATTTTTCATTAAAAACTTGTTAAAAGTATGTTGTTTTTTAAATAAAAAATTTTCAATCCTCTGTAGAAGCAAAACCCTTTATATGATAGATGTTTTAAACCCGATACACTATAAGAATAGATTAAATTTTTTGTCATTATGAAATCGTGCAAAAAATTTTGTGGGAGATTATGGAAAAGGACATAAAGAATGAAGGTTTTTTTAGGCTTTTTTTTTTAAAGGTTTCTCGCGAGAAAATTCAAATTTTAAACTTTTCCATGATTTATAACCATGGGAAACCTAAAAAGATTTGATTTCTTAGGCAAAATCATGGGAGACAATAAAACACATCGTTTTATTAATTTTCCCATGACTTTAGCTATAGGAAATATCATGGGAAATCTCAAAGTTATAAACCCTAGCAGAGACTTCTTCTTCCTCACCTCTTCTTCTTTCCCTTACTCCATTGTCGTCTGCCATCTCTGAGGTCCTCCGAAAACGTTGCCATTGTTTGAAGTCAGAATGTTATGAATTTCTTACATTTTTTTCATCCTATCAAAAGTAAAACTCTTTTGACCAATTAAGTTCAATTTTTCTTTTCTCATTGTATATTTGTTATATTTGATATTATGCTTAATTGGAACTTTGTGATTTTTTAACTTGTGTATTTGTGATATAATGAGAACAAAAAGGAAAAACAATGAGAATATATAGAAAAAATCTCACTACAATCTCACTCTAATTTTTCTCTTTGAAAATTGTAACTTATTATAATAACTTATGAGAATTAGCACTACCATTATCTACTTTCACCCACCAACACATTTCACCTTCACTATTAACTCCACCTCCACTTCCATTGCCACCACAAACATCAATTCCACCTCTAGCTCCACTAACACCACAACCATTTATCATCAACTATTACTATCCAAATCATTCACTATTATATGATTACTTGTCACTATTGTTCACCTTTTCTACTAACACAACCCTCTATTACTACCATGATTCACCTTCACTCCCACTCATCATCCACCGCTAATACTAACATTCACTTTTATTGTTGTTTGCCAAAACCATAAGCTAGAATCACAATTGTTTCTACCACCATTATCCTTACTACTATAACTAACCATAAACCATTACATAATCATTGTTTTGATGTCAAAATGAAATGTATATTTGAATAAATACCAATTAAATTTAAAAAAGTGAAAAATTAAAAATGAAAATCTTTTTTAGAAAATGAAAATAGAAAATTCACAAACCAAATGCAACATCAAATTTTTAGTAGTTATGAGATCGAGAAAATTGTGGAAAAATGTGTGGGGAATGAAGATCGTTGGAGGCCCTTTTTTTAAAGTTTCCCATGGCTATAAATCATAGAAAATTCAAATTTTAAACTTTTTCATGGTTTATAACTAGAGAAAACCTAAAGAAAAATTGGTTTCCTAAGCAAAACCATGGGAGACAGTGAAACACATCATTTCATTAAGTTTTCCACAGCATTAGTTACAAAAAAACCATAGGAAACTTTGATGCAATAAACCCTCTAAGAGGCTCCTTCTTTCTCACTTTTCCTTCTTTTTCTTTCCCTTATTCCATAGCCGTCTACCATCTCCAAGGTCCTTCAAAGTCGTTGCCGCCTTTTGAAGTCAAAATCTTTATATTTCTTGCATTTTCTTCATCGCCGTCAAAAGTAGGACTCTTTTAACCAATTAAATTTAATTTTTCTTTGTTCAATGTGCATTTGTGATATTTGATATCGTGTTTAGTTAAAACTGTGTTTTTGTGACATTTGATATCTATTATGTTGAAACTTGTATATTTATGATATATTGAGGGAAAAAAAAGGGAAAAGCAATGAGAATATACAAAAAAAAAAAAAAAAAACCTCATTGCAATCTCATTTTAATTTTTCTCCTTGAATTCATAAGGAAGAATCTAGGAAACCTCTAAATAAAATCACTCCAAAATGGTGCTCATACTTCATCCCAAGTCTCTCTACTTCTATCTCAAATGTTTTATATAAAATTCACCAACTCTAAAACTTTGAATTCCTCTGCAGAATAGATCGTAAGCATTTGAACTCAGTTACAACATAGGTACTCAAAAAACATACTTTTGCAATATCTGTGGACTAATTGAAATTACAACTCCACAATCCCCATAGAAGTTTGCATATATCAACCTGTACGGAGAGGAGGAAGAAGCAGAGGGCAGAATTTAATTCCTTGTCCATTAATTATTATACCAAGACATTTTTCTTTATTTTGTTAAAGTTGGTTAGATTTTCTCTCAAATATGCTTAGAAGATGTAGTATTTTCTCATTTCAAAACTAAGAAGGAATGGTGGCGGAAGAAAATGACTTGATAAAAAAGTTTAACATTTTACAAGGAGTTATTAGCAAACAAGGAGGGCATCTCATCAAAAAGTAAAATCTTAACTCATCAAATGACAATTTACTTTAAATTAAGGATTGAAATCTTGTTAGTGTAAAATCAATGACTGGTTTATGTTGTATGTGATACACTAAAAAAACCATTTGTAGGATGGAGGTCTCCTTATTTATATTTGATGCAAGAAAATACAAAAGCAACCACAAAAGGAGGGACGTGGAGATGTGAGTAATCAATGATATTTTAAATTTTTTCATTTTTATATAAAAATTATAATATTTAATAAAAAATTATGAAAAATATCATTTTTCCTAAATTTATAAAAGTAGAGGTGGACACAAATTTTCTGGATTACTCGTCCGAAGCATAACATTCAGATGGGTCTTTAACGTGGTATCACATCATACTGTATGAAAGTGCTGACATCCCACGTATAGAGTACAACCTGTCCTCGTCCTTATTATGCAATTAGAGCGGTGGGAAATATTTTTATTCATATCATTGCAGTGAGAATCCTAACATTATTATCTGATAATTTTTTTAAATAAAAAAATTAAATTTTTAATTTTAAAAATCAATTAATTATAATATTAAAATATAAGATATAATAATTTCAATACTTACTATCGGATTAAAAATATTTCAATAAGATAATGATCATTTGTCGCTTGTAAATAACCAATGCATACCATAATTATGCAATTTGCTTATAAAAGTCACATCCCCTGCTTTCGGCAGACTGCTCCGCCATCCGCTGCCCACTTAAATTCATTTTTTGGTTAAAAAATTTAGGATACTACTTTGACTTGTACTAAAAAAATTTATAAATGTTTAGAATTTTTTATAGAAAATTTGGTATCATTTTTATAAAAAAAAAAATTAGGTATGAATAAATTTTATGTGTAACAAATATATAAAAAATTATAATTTTATTATTTAATATGATATAAAAAATTTCTTATTTTTATAGAAAAGTTGTATTTTTAATAAAAATAAAAATAAAATTTTTTTTATAAAACTTATAAGAATTGATATCAAACAAATTTTTTCAAATAAACGTAGAAGGTTAACCCAAAATTTTATGATTAAAATATGTTATTATTTTATTCATCATGACTAAGATCATAATTTAGACTTAAAAAATTTAAGATATAAATAATCAAATATAACCAATTTTACATACATTAGTAATTTGATTTCATCTGTTTTAAAATAGATGTGCTGGTTCTACACAAATTTGGTCACTTATCTAATCGCAAAAAAATTGTTTAAATAGTGTAAGTTAACTCAATAATTGAATGACAAACTTAAAATATACAATTAAATGCATTTTACAAATTTGACCTTCAAAAGTAGTGTAGATTGCTGCATCGAGGTGGCCAACTCCTTCTAGATTTGTCAAGCCGCCTACAAGTTGATCAACGCGTCCATTTACCACTAATTAAGAAAGTAATACCAAGAAATCAACATAACGTGTGAAATGTGATTAGAATCTCATGTTTCACCTTAGTCCTTCACAAATATCCTTGACGGTCAAGATAAGATAACAAGGTGTTTGTTTGGTAGGGGGACAATATTCTTAATAATTATCATAGTTTAAATATAAAAATTATAGTTTTAATAATTGATTTTAAACTTTTTTTTAGATATATTTAATTGCGTCTTTAAAATCTTTCATAATTAATAATGAACAAAAATTCTACTCAATCCAAATTATAAACCAAAAAAATGATAAGATTTATATTCAAATTAATCTTATTTTTTGTGTTTTTAATGTAATTATATATTATTATCTTTTTTAATAATTTAATATTAACAAATTATTTCTCTATGTATTATTCAAATAAAAATAAATTATTTAGATAATAAATTTTTAAATAATATTATTAAATATAAAATGAATTTTATATGATTAATATAATAAATTATTAACACATACGAAAGATCGAGGGCAACTTCGTCAATTCAATTCCAATTACCCAGCATCAGAGAATCTTATGATAAATGGACGCAGCCGCCATAGTCCGCTTTTTCCGGGCTACAACTTGTTTGTGTTCCTGTTTTTGGCGCGAACCGACTCGACCTTCAAATTTTCACCTCATAAATTCCCAATTTTCCCGCCAAAAGATCACGGGCAGTCCGGGCAGTGCACCCAAGTGGGTCGTGGACTTTTCGACCCGATTGTGGGCTCCGGGCACCAAATACATCAGGCCGAAACCGCGTAAAATAAAAATTACTCAAAAAAAAAAAAAAAACCAATAGAGAGGAACGAAAATCGATGACTGGTTAGTGGTGATTGGTGATTGAGGTTACTGAGTAAAGGATGAAAACAGCAGCGGTAAGTATAAACGTTGGGTTCCAAATTTAGAATCTTTTTTTAATCATAAGCTTAGGATTCCTCAGAGGCCCATGTGTGCATGTATGTCTTTCTTTATTTTCTTTCAATCATACATTGGATTCCTCCTTTCCCTAGATATCTCTTTCCCTTCTTTTAATTAATATTCCTACCTCCTCAATTACCGTCTCCCTCCTCTCTCTCCCTCCCAATTTTCTTTTTTTATATACTATGTAATGTATCATCATAATTGTATGATATATAATTATTTGAGTATTTTGAGGTACGGATTCAAGCACAGTGATAAAGTTGGATTTTTTTTTTCTGGGCTGTGTATTGGTTTACAAGTCAACCCCACAACCTTTTTTCTTTGACTTGTGTGAGATGGGTCACCATGTGTTCGTAAAAAAGTTTAGAAGAAGGGTGGCTAGCTGACTCATACATGTTTTTTAGATTTTTTTCATGTCTGCAACTAAGGAAATGATTATAATCTGTATTCTCTGAATTATTTTTTAAGTATAACCTAATTTCAATGTTTTGCTATGTCATATGCTCATTTGAATTAGGATTGAGGACCATCCTACAATCTTTGCAGTGACAAGCAACATGTGATGTATGTCATGTCACTGCAAGTACTAGTATTGAAGCCTAGGATTCTGACCATCTACAAGTTCACTGTATTTGTCAAAACTCTTCAAATTGGAGGGCTGAAGGTGGTGTCTGCACTTGCACATTTTATTTCACCCACATTATACACATCTCAC
>JANHAO010004472.1:0-24151 GCA_026873985.1 Saraca asoca | reverse complement strand
TCTAATTGGTGGATCTAGGGGAGTTTGCTTAGCCTAAGGGGAGAAGAAAATTTTGAATTTCACAGCCCTTTGTTGCCCCTTAAGCCAAGGAAACCTAACATTCAATACATTTAGCCCAAGCCTATTTCTTGATTAAGAAGTATTGCTAATTAGCTATTTAGTTATTTTTATGTGCAGAATTAATATTTATCATCTGAGAATTGTAGGACAAATAGGCAAATACTTGAAGAAAAAAGAATGAAATTTTATTCATTAAAAAGTCTCAACGAGGTATATTTACATCAGAAAGAGTCAAAATTCAAGTTAGAAAAAGCTATAGTCAGTTCTTCTGAAAGAAAGAATGTCACACAAGGGAAAGCTCCCACCAATTAGAGGCCTAACCACTGAGAGACAAACCCTTGCTAATTAGCTCGCTTAAGTCCTCAACTTTATTCTTCTGGCTTCCTGCCTCGGCAGCAAGCTCCTTCTCAATTTTGCTCTTGAAACCGGGAAGTTCAAAAGAAGCCCACCAGAATGGTTGAAAAGGGGAAACCTCACAATCGTGAGGACATAATCTGAGATCCGTATGAGATCTTTCCACATTACCAGAGAAGTATTGTCTTCGAAGCTTCTTATGTAGCAGACCATATATGCCTCATCCGAAAGGTAGAATGTCAGGAAATTGAGAGACTTATCTGAAACTTCCATTCAATCACTCTCTAAAGGAAGAAGAGGACTCCCTATGCTTTAAATAGACTCAACTTGATCTTGCCGAAGGATCTGAAAGGAATCCCCTAACCACTCTCATTTAATGGCTTGAAAGAAAATGAGGCTGGTGTAATAATAACCACAAAACACGTATTGTCTGGAAAAATGAAACGACAAGCTGACCCAAATGACTTTGACCGTACAATCACCCATGATAGAGACTTATCCATGCGGCCTTTTGAGTCTTGCAAGGCCTTAGTTCACTGAAGTTGCACCTTACAAAGGGAAACGAGTGCGCGAGATAAAAGCCAAAGTTACAGGATATCACAGCACACGAGCTTTTGCGAGCAGAAGTCTAACTCCCAGTCTGTGAAGCAAATTGAGAGTTGGGGGAATAATATTATCAGTAAAATCTAGCACTATAAAGTGGACTGGCAAAAGCCCAAAAGGAGCCAAGTCTAGTAAAAGGAATGAGTTTGCCAGACCACAAGGTTGCTACAAAAGAAACTCCAGCTCGCTAAGGACCCGAGCTCACTGGCTGAACGAGCTCGAGGTCACGAACCAGTAGCAGTTTCAGTGCACGAGCTCAAGCTCACTAGGACAAAGTCTTACCTAGCCAGAAACTCATTAAGGTCAAGCATAAGGTCAACAGGCAACTTGCAACACCATTTTGTAAAGTACAACCATCGGGTCCCACGTGCAGAAAGCAACCTACAGAAGACAGTCTATAGTACCCTAGGCAGTCTTGTACATTTGATATTTGATATAATAGATGTATAGTTTATTTAGTTCCATTTGTACCCCTCCATGCTTCTATAAATGGGGGGCTGGAACCTTTATATAGGGAGTAAGTATAGCAAGTAAAAAAGTAACAGAATACTAGTAGAAACTTTGCTAGAAACTATAGTTAAAACTCTGTAAAAACTCCTTCAGATTTATAAAATATCTCCGTAGATGTAGAGTTTGGTGCCATCTGAATTTAACCGAACCATGCTAAACCTCGTCGTTCTAACCTTTCTCTTCTTTCTCCTGCCGTCTCTTGTCACTCGCCACCTAAAACAATTGGGAAACAGCTTGGATCCCAAAAGAACCCCTTCCGTTGGCTAGATTTGGGTTTAACCGAAATCCATCGTCAACATAACCTAACTTGAGATTAAATGTTTGGTGACTGAGAATGGCATACAACAACAATGGAGAATAGGTGTTTTGTACAAAAGAATTTAAATTACGGTGACTATCAAGTCAATTTATATGATTATACTTAATATAAGAAATGACATAAGTGACAAAGATGTATATTTAGGACTTTATATAAACTTCAGGTGAAATTGACTAATCAATAAGAAGGGATTATGTGTCGACTTTCCAATGGTCAAAAGATTTTAAAAATATACTTGTCCTTAACCTTGATAGCTAATGACAACTGTAGTCAATTATTAATATTCATTCTACTCTATTATATGATTGTTAGTAACCATTTGATTTTACACATGCTCATAACCAATTTTATTTATTTGTTTGATCATACACAAAATTATTGTATTCAATACTAACTTGACTTGACCGGTCGTGCTCTTTTATGTATTGATAATTCAACATTTGTCATGAATTATGAGTTAGCTACATGTTGTCAAAGAATTGTATAAACTCTCAAAATTTAGTAAAAAGAACAAATGAAATTAACTCATAATTTACTACATATACAGTAAATATACTTAATTTTTTGTACTTAAATATATCCATGTTTATAGTTCACTGTGTAAATAGTAAAGTCAAGAGTGTTCAGTTTAAATGAGATACTATGAAATTCATGAAGAGTGCATGTTTATGAGGAAAATGAGTTAACATAACATTTTTATAATAGCAATTCTTAGAGGGATTGGAAACTTGTCCTTTATAGTGATAGTGATGGTTTCAATTTCCTATATGTTGTACACTAGGGAGGCAATTGAACTGGTACTTGGTCTAGTAACTCCAATCTCCATAATTTCTTTTTCCAATTTTCCAATTTCGTCTTTTTGGACATGAGCATATCTATAAGGCCTAACATGTTAGAAAGTAGAGGTATGAAGCATAGAGTAGAACTAAAGTAAAAAACTAGTAAACTGAAGAAGAAATTTTATTACAACAAAAGGGATTACAATTTCTCACTTATAATAGGAGAAACAGTAAAAAAATAGGATGCCTATACTTTGAGTATAATAGGGCATATATAGTAATTTAAGAGTGGCTCTTTACTGACTCTATTTACATGAACTTTATCATACATGAATTACTCATATTTAGATACTTGTACTTTTATATTCAAAATACATACAAATGCAATAAACCTGAATACTATAATCCTAAAACACATAAACTTTGACATAAAAATTAGCCAAAAGTGGCTTTACTTTTCTAACAAACCAAATACTTTGAATGGTAACATTCTTTCACTTAAATAAACTTTTGTTGTAAAGATCTTCCATCCTTTCTATGTTTGTCATTTTTTGTTATTTACATCTCCTCTATGCCAAAAGATGACTGACAGCATATAAATTTGTTAGTATTGATTAACTTTGTTAACATATCTGCAAGGTTGTCCTGAGTATGAATTTTCTGAATATCCACACTTTCTTCTTCCACCTTTTCTTGTACAAAGTGATATTGTACTCTAATGTGCTTTATCTTTGAGTGAAATACTGGATTCTTTACTAAGTGCAAAGCACTCTGACTATCACAAAATAGAGCAATCTTCTCTAGTTTGTGTCCGAGCTCCTCCATTAACATTTGTAGCTAGATCACCTCTTTGCTAGCATGGGTAGCTGTAACATATTTTGCTTTTGTCGAAGAAGTATTTACAATAGACTATAGTTTTGAAACCTAGCATATAGCTCTTCCAGCAAAAGTAAACACATAACCTAAGGTGGACTTGCTTTTATCAAGATCCCTTGCATAATTAGAATCAATATAGTTATTGATAGTAAAGTCTGATCCTCCATAACATAGTGTAGCATTTGAGGTCCCCTTAACATGTCTCAGAATCCTCTTTACAACATTCCAATGTTCTTTACTAGGATTTGTGATGTATCAACTAACCATTCCCACTGCTTGGGCAATGTTTGGTCTTGTGCATACTATAGAGAACATTAAGCTACCTACTACTGATGCATATGGAACTTGAGACATTTCCATCCTCTCTGCTTCATTGCTAGGACTCATACTTGAGGATAACATGAAATTAATAGGAAGAGAGGTAAAAATTGGCCTACAATCTTGCATGATGAAATGCCACAAGAGTTTCTTCAAATAATTTTTCTAAGAAAGGCAAATCTTCCTATTATTTCTATCTCAATAAATTTGCATCCCTAGAATCTTGTTTGTTGGTCCTAAGTCTTTCATTTCAAATTCCCTAGCCAATTGTGCCTTCAAGTCTGCACTATGATCTTTGTTGGAGCCTGCTACCAACATATCATCAACATACAACAGTAGAATAATGAAATCATCATCATCAAATCTCTTGTAGTAAGTACAAGGATCGAAACTAAATTTGTTGTATCCAAGGCTCATGATGAAGGAATCAAATCTCTTATACCAACATCTGGGTGCCTATTTGAGACTGTATACAGATTTGTTCAACCTGTAAACTAAATTCTCTTTTCTTTTTTCTTCAAAACATTCTACTTAGAGCATGTAAATTTCTTCTTCAAGTTTTCCATGAAGGAATGCAGTTTTCATATCCAACTGCTATAAGGACAAGTCAAAAGTAGCACATATAGCTAGGACCACTCAAATTATTGTAAGTCAAAAAATAGGAGAAAAAATCTTGTTAAAGTCAATACCTTCTTTTTGAGCAAATCCTTTCACCACCAATCTAGCATGATACCATTCCACTTGGTCATTGTTAACTCATTTGATCTTGTAGACTCATTTGTTCCCAATGGCCTTCCTTCCCTATGGTAGCGAAACAAGATCCCATGTTTTGTTTTTATGGAGAGCTTCAATTTCTTCTTGCATTACTACCAACCATAGAGAAACTTTTTGGCTTTTTGAAGCCTCATGAAAAGTTGATGGCTCTCCATCCTCTGTTAGTAGATAGCATGCAACATTTCCCTCTATAATGTATTCTGAGTGCCTAACTGGTTCTCTCCTTTTCCAAGTTGATCGACAAACTTGTGGAGTCGTAGACTTAGCTTACTCTTGTTCTTCGTGCTCTGAAGATGCTTTAGAAGAATTTAGAATTTCTTTTTCTTATCCTTTTTCAACTTGAATCGTAATGATCTCTGACTTCTCATTTAAAGTGCTATCATTTTCTTTTTCTTGTATTTTATCTTCCACAAATATCACATCTCTACTGATTATCACCTTGTGGGCAGTAGGATCCTATAGGCGATACCCCTTAACTCCATCAACATATCCTAAGACAATACATTTTCTGGATTTTGGATCCAGCTTTGATGTTTCTTAGGGGTTGTATATTACATACATAGGATTTCCAAAAATATGTAAGTGAGAATAATTAGCTGGCTTTCTAGTCCATATCTCTATTGGTGTTTTCAGATCAATCGCAATTGATGGTGATCGGTTGATCACATAACAGGTCGGTCTTGACACTTTCTGCCCAAAAAGACTTGCAGTTCTTAACATTACTCTTGTTTGTTCTAACAAGGTTCTGTTCATATGTTCTGCTACACCATTTTATTGTGGAGTGTTTGCCACTCTCCATTATCTATTCTCAAACACTTGATCTTCTTCTCAGATTCAAGCTCTACTTATGCTTTGAATATTTTGAAAATTGGAAATGCATATGCCTTCCTCTTTATTGGATACACTCAACATCTCATGGAATAATCATCAATAAAAGATACAAAGTATCTTGCTCCTTCTAAGGATAGAACTAGTGCTTTCCAAATACCAGAGTGGATTAGTTCTAGTTTATCTTTACTTTTTGCATGTAAATTGATGAACTTCAATCTGTGCTAGTTACTAGTAACACAATGCTCACAAAAGGGTAATGAAACCTTTTTGAGCCCTGGAGAAGCTTTTGTTTAGTGAGAATCTTCAATCTCGTTCTGACATGTGGCCAAGTTTTTGGTGCCACTTCATTGTTGATTCTTTTGCCAAACTTGCTGACGTAGTAGATGCTTTTCCTTCTTACTGTGTTTCTCCTTTAAGCATGTACAAATTCATAGCTATCTTTTCTGCTTTCATCACCACAACCTTTGACTATCTTCATGATTCCATCTTGAATATGAGTTTTGCATCCAATATTATCTAATTGTCCTAAGGACAATAGATTTTTCTTTAGGCCCTTTATATGTTTTACCTCATAAATGGTGCGAATCGTACCATCATACATCTTCAGTTTGATGGTACCAATACTAGCAATTTCCAAGGCATGATCATCTCCCATGAACATAGATCCTCCTGAGATAGGTTCATATTGATGGAACCATTCTCTCCGAGATGTCATATGCCATGTTACTCCTAAGTCAATAAGCCAAATATTAGCAAAACTTCTTCTGCCTTCAGTGACTGTTGTTGCCTCATTGTATAAAATTTCACCATTATCTAAGATACTTGCTATACAACCCTAAGCTTTTGATGACTTAGACTCTTTGCCTTTGCCTTTTTCATTCTTCTTGAGATGCCAACACTCTTTCTTGTAATGCCTCTTTTTGCCATAGTGATGACACTTGACATTCTTCTTACTTCAAGATTTTGATCTACTTTGATTTTCACTCCTATTGGGGCCAAGTTTCGTTGATCTCCCTTTTGTCACCATTAAAGCTTCAACTCGCGATGAGCTTTCTAGTCTAGCTTCTTTGCTCTTGCACCGACTTTCTTCTTCAAGAACCTCAGCTGCAATATCATCAAAGACTAGAACTTCTAGATTGTTCATCAAGTTGACAATGAGTTGATCATACGAATCAAGTAGACTCTGAAGTAGAATTTCTCCACGTTCACCCATTTCTATATTATGCCCCATTATTGTGAGCTGTTAAAACAAAGTATCGAGGGTGTTGATATGGTTGGTCACTAAAGTTGACTTTGTCATCCGAAGGGTGTAGAGTTTTCTCTTCAAGAACATTTTTTTTTGTTTTTTTTGTAGTGATTTGGTCTTGTATAATTTTGTAAGAATATCCCATATCTCTTTTGTTGTTGTCTTTTCTGCTACACTTGACAACACTTCATCAGCTAGTGCTAGGTGCAAATTAGCAATAGCATTATCATTTATCTCATTCCACTTGTCGACATCAAGGATCTCATCAGGCCTATCTTCAAGTGCCGCCAAGCAGTTATCTTTTTTTAGAACTGTTTTCATTCACATTTTCCA
The DNA here is from genome assembly GCA_026873985.1 of Saraca asoca. Lineage (NCBI taxonomy): Eukaryota > Viridiplantae > Streptophyta > Magnoliopsida > Fabales > Fabaceae > Saraca > Saraca asoca. Next base: position 17,148 of record JANHAO010004472.1, on the reverse strand, counting down.
CAATGAGAAATTATTCCCATTGAATTTTTCAAATTTATACTTCGTTGCCATTAATGAAGAAGCTTCTTTTCTACTAACAGGATCAGACAGTAGCACAGAAAAGTGGTAATAAACCTGGCGTTCTGATATCACTGTTAGAAAGCAGTGGTATGAAACATAAAATGCAACTAAAGTAAAAAACTAGTAAATTGAAGAAAAAATTTTACTACAACAAAAGAGATTACAATTTCTCTTTTATAATAGGAGAAACACTCATAAAATGGGATGCTTATACTTTGAGTACAATAGAGTATATATAATAATCTAAAAGTGGCTTTTTGCTAACTCTAATTATATGAACCTTATCATACATGAATCACTCATATCTAGATACATGTATTTTTATATTCAAAGTATATGCACATAAAATGAACCTGAATAATATAATCCTAAAACACATGAACTTTGCTATAGAAATTAGCCAAAAGTGGCTTTGCTTTTCCAATAAGCCAAATACTTTGAATGGCAACATAACATTGGAGGAATCTTATGGTCATGGAGCTTTTTGGGTGGTAGTCCTTGGGTTGACATCAACACTTCCTTGAAGTCTTTCTTTTTGCTCTTTTGATATTTGCCCTTTTCTCACTTCCTCTAAATTTGAGTTATTGCATGCAGGTTTGGTTGTATTACCTCTCTAGGTTGATCTGGTCTTGTAACATGTGGACTTGCAGCATACTGAATTGACTTTCTAACTGCCTTGGAATCTTCAAACATGACACACTGCTTAAGCATTTCTTGCTGGAATTACATGGACAAAGCATTGATATTCCAGTGGATGGTGCCCAATGTCACTAGCCACTCGACTCCCAGTATGATACCAAATCCCCTCATAGGCATCACCATGAAATCTGCCTACAAAATGCAAGTCCTGCATAAAAGACCTTAACCCCGTACACTTGTGTCTAATATCAAGTTTTCCATCATTAGCCACTGTGACTTGGCTTTTAGAGACGTGTTGCAACTTGCATCCCAAACTACAAACTCACTCCACACTTAAGAAATTATGAGTGATCCCTGAGTTTACTAGAGCTGGTATTTTCTGCCTCCTACAGTTGATTTCCACTTGCGTGGTGTAGTAACCCACAATGCCCTGCATAGCATAGAGGGAAATGTGGGCTTCCTAAACTCCCTGGTTTGGGTCCACCTGATATATGCATGTAGTTACTTCTCCCAGCTTGCCTTCTTCCTCGTTCACTTCCTCCTCTTCCTCATCCATTGGTTCAATGACTAAAGCATACACCCTGGAATTTCTGCACCTGTGTTCTGGACGGTACTTCTCATCACAATACATACAAAGGCCTCTTGCCATCCTTTCTACCCAGTTAGTATGGGAAAGGCTTTTGGTAGGGTAACTGAGTAGTATGAGAGGGCTTTTGGAAGTTCCTATGATTGTGGCTGGATTTTGATTGTACTCAATAGCTAATCTAGGGGTTGGCTTAGGTAAGCTGGGGGGTTTTGGGGTAAAGAAATATTTGAGGTTTCTGGACAATATCAAGATTTTCTCCAGCAATTTTGCCCAATGCTTGGCTTGACTCACAGATCAGGGCCGTAGGATTCTCACAGATTTCTCCGAGTTTGGGCCAGTTACTAAAGTGTGGTAACGCACAATGCCCTGTATAGCGGAAAAATTTCTAGTCCTTCCGGATGATAGAAAACTCAGTCCTACCTCCATCTAATTTTTGCCATGTGTGTTAGTTTTACATGTCATCAATTTTACCTGGCCACTCGTCACAACCACTAACGCTGTTCTTCTCCATGAAGCAGCTTCTTCCCTTTTTCTCATTGTTCATCTCAATTTATGGCTTTAGCATCAAATTCTACCGCCAAAATCTTTTCCTACTAAATCTAAGATGCTTTGGAGTTCATGTCCCGATTTTTGTGGGAGAGGCGAATACTGGTTTTCTTCTGTATTCACATATGCACGCCGGAATAAAAAACAATTTAGTGCCAAGTAACAGAAGTAAGAATTCTTAATTGCTTCTTATTATAATTTCATTTGAATGTTATTCTAAAAATATTATCTTTCCAATGAAGTGAAGCTTAATTAAAAGGAGAAGATACTGTCTAGATGATTGAGATTGGTTTCTTTTTTTGTTTTACCAGAAAGGTGTCATGAGATTCGATTTCAACCAGGTACCCATTTGATTATTTTTTGGTTTCCTTTTTGATATTTTCACCTAATTTATAAAGTATATCAATACCAGTTGTTAATGAAATGAAAAGTTATCCTATTGAATTTTACCGCTTCCAAGGAATTCAATTTCATGAAACATGTACATGGTTGGGGAGCAAGAATAACCTGTAGGTAAGATACTATTATTCTTATTTTGTAGATGAATGTTCTTTGGTGTTTATATAATTGCCATTGGAATATGCTTCAGAATCAACTTGGTTTTAGCTGAATTTTGTTACCAGTAGAATGTTTGAAATATAAAATTTATGGTTCTCTTTGTCATGAACTAATCAAATTTTATTCTAACATTACTTTACATGTATTTGATGTATAATACGCGGGCGAAGAAGTTCATGAATTTATTGATATTGAGCCTTCAGGCAGTGAAGATGATAATGATATCACAATAAACTCACTTCACAAATCAGAAAAACCCACTGTTTAGAAACTAGATGTGGTTGCAAGACAAAAATAACATTTACCATTGAGAAAGATATGTGGATCGTTTCCAAGTTTGTTTCTAACCAAAATCATGATTTTGCAAAGTCAAGTGCGAGAAATATGCTCAGATCACAAAGGCATATAAATACTTTGCAAGCGAATGTTATTGGAGTAATGGACAATGCTGGAATAAAGCCATCCAGTAGATATTCTTATCTTGTTGCGGAAGCTAGAGGTGTCGAAAATGTTGGATTTTTGAAATTTGATTGTGACAATTTTTTAAGTGATAGAAGAAAAACTCTTCTTTCTGCTGAAGATGCACAAAGTGTGAGAAATCATTTCAAGTGCTTGCAAACAAATGACTCATCATTCTTTTACACAGTTCAAGTGGATTCTGAAAATTGTATGACAATTTTTCTTTTTGGGAAGGAAAGTTCATCATTGATGGATTACAAAATACTTTGGAGATGTGATCATATTTGACATCACTTTTAGAACAAATAAGTACAATTTGATTTGTGCACCTTTTATTGGAGTGAAACACTATTGCCAAAATATTTTACTTGGATGTGCTTTTCCATTGGATGAGACCCCTGAATCATTTGTTTGACTATTTGAATCATTTTTAGAATCAATGGGAGAGTTTCAACCAAAGACAATTTTTACATATCAATGCCAAGCAATGGCTAATGCTATAGAAAAGGTATTCCGGAGGCACAACATAGACGTTGCTTGTGGCATCTTGGCCAAAATGCTTCAAACCATCTCTCGCATTATTTGAGAAAGCCTGATTGCAAGGCTTTATTTCATAGATGCCTATATAATTGTGTGACAGAGGAAGAGTTTGAAGAAATTTGGGATCAGTTGCTCAAACTAGTTGATATTTCTCAAAGTTCATGGCTAAAAAGATTTTATGAGTTTAAAAAAAAAATGATGTCTAACATTTAAATAGCTATTTTATCCACACAAAGAAGTGAGAGTATGAATAATGTGTTTTGGAAAAGGTAGTGGAGTGTAGGTGTCAACCTGAACGATTGAATGACTTTCGATGTAACCAAGGTGTACTTATTCAGTTAAAAGACTTGCAAGTATTGCTAAACATGCTGCACAAAAGTATACACATGCTGTTTTTGAAGAATTTTAGGAAGAACTCTTTGAATCTCTTTCAGTAGCAATTGAGGATGCTGGTTATGATGGGGTTTTTCATACTTATAATTTAGTTAAAGATTGTGAGGACCAAAAATATGTTGTAAAATTTAGGCCTTCTGATTGCATGGTGGAGTACACTTGCAAGAAGCTCGAATCTGTAGGTATCTTATGCCTACATGCTGAGGGCTCTAAGTTTTAATAATGTTTTTAATATACCTACTCAATACATTCTCAAAAGATGGACAAAGGTTGCGGAAGATGCCTTTGGAAACAATGACAATGGCAAGGAAGTTGTTGGGACAACAACAACATCATTTGATTTGCGTAGAGGCCAAATAATGCAGAAGGGTATTCATTTTGGGGCAAAGGGTGTTGTAACATATGAAAAACAAAAATGGCTATTGATCATATAGAGCGTAGGATAGTATGTTTAGACAAAATGTTGAAAAGTGCCAAGTTAGAAGAAGCTGCCATTGACAAGTAATTAGAAGTTAATAATGAGTCTGATGACCAAGAGAAAGATGAGTCTTTGTGAATTGATTCAGCAACCAGTGTTGTAGCCTCAATGCATAAGGCCAAAAGGATTAACCAGAGCTTGAATTAAAAGTCACCTTGAGAAAAGAAAGCGAAAAAAGAACATATTGCAATCCAAGAAGGATAGGAGGTGGCGCTCAATCATCTAAGCCTAGTATAAATAGGTATACTAATATAATAGTTGGTAAGAGAATTTATATTAATCATTTTATTCTTGACACTAATCGATTACACTTTAGCTAGTTAGGCAACTATTTGATGTGAGGATTATATTGCCAACACCTTCTGCCTGTTTCGGTTTTCAAAATGTCTCACAAGTGGATAGTGAACTACACACAATTTTAGATACTTATAATTGCAGGTGGGGTGTAAGTTTTTAATTTTCTAGTTTTGATTATTCCTTATATAAATATGGACTGAAACTCCTATAAATTTTCTTATAGGTTTCTCAAAGTTCCAACAATGTTTGTATTGGTAGTTCCATGTTAATGCTTCAGGTTTGTGTTTTATTAACGCATTCTCTTTTAGTTTTATTTGATGTCAAGCAACTCTTACAATGATAATTAATTGCATATTATGCCTTTGGTTTAGTGGTCCTTCTTATGTTGGCAAAGTTTCTGTTTTTACTATAACTATTTTATTATGAAATATTGGTAGTAATTACAAAACTTCACTTTTATAGGTTAAAGATCACTCTTCCAGGAATTCTTTGGAGCAAAGCAAACATTGGTTCATGATTTGATATACTTTTAGCTAGGTTGAACAAGCTGTCATCATGCAAGCCTTTTCCCTGATGTAATGCAAAATTGCCTATTTCATCTGGATGTACACAGAAAATTTACAATTTTTTAATCAGTTTTAGGGAAGTTTGATTATATTTTTTTAAATGTTAGATACTTGATATAAATTATTCTTATTAGAATGGTTTTCAACTTTTAGAAGTAGTTAGCCTAGAACTATGTATTGTAATCATGTTTTGAAGTGAGATTCATTTCAGAAAAGTTTCATACCAGAAACTTTTCCTTTCCTTCCTTGTCTTTTGTTTTCTTCTTTGCCAAAACCCAAAAAACCAAAAACCCATTGGCAAATCTACTCAAGAGAGTAAAAATCAGAAAGTTAGACATTAAAACCAGAAAATAACACACTTTGAACAAACGTATTTTAATTGGAAAATATGAGTACCCTTGTATGGAAAGTAAAAAATCAAGGTAAATCATTGACCAATCTATTCAAACCAGTAAAAAACCAGAAAGTTAGTATGCTCAAACCAATCTTTCGCATTATTTGAAAAAAATGAATGGAAAGTACCATTATTTTTAAAGGTTTATGACATACAATATGGTTTTGACATTTGTGAACTACTTGACTAATAGTAAAAGTAGATGCAATGTTGTATTCAACATCTAAGTGGCATAGATTGAATGCATAGCTACTGGTATTTATGGATGACCTACAATGGAAGCTGTTGTATTTTTAGTAGGAAAGCCATAGTATAGACCTATATATTGATGATCAAGAGGGTGTCATGAATATCCATTCCGATGGTAATTTGTGAATACTCGGAGCTGATTACATTTCTTAGTGTTGGCAAATATGTTTTTTTTTTGGATAAAGTAAGCATTTGCCTTTGTTATCTTACCTTCATATATCTTCTAAATATGGGGGGCAAAGCCAAATATGATAACTGGTTTATCAGGAACAGGTGACATAAGGCTCATATGTTTTATGAATCTTTCAAGAAGTAACAGTAGGAGTGCGTCTTGAATCAGGGGAGAACCTTGAGGACACACTTAGCTCCATGAATCAGGTTACTCAAAAGTTACCTTGTCCATTGGTAAACTCTTTGAATCTCTGTCAAGTATTGAGGTTACTAAAATGTGTAAATGTAACAGGTAGTAGAAGGTGTTTCAACATTGCTTTGGCACAAAAGTATAATGTGGAGATGTCTGTTTTGGTAGCAGTTGCTCGTATTATTGACAACAAAGTCACTCATACAAGAAAGCTATTTTTGAGTTAATGAGCCTCCCCCAAGTTATTCTGGCCCTCTCTTCAAATTCAAAGCTCCTTTTGAGTACAATTAGTCAATTGGTCTTATTTTGAGATCTTGGCATTTATAATTGATTTGGTGATGCTTTCTTATTGTAGGTTGAGGAAGTGTGAAACCTTGAAGTCCATTATATAAGCTCAAGTTATGTTTTAACTAAATACATTATATAGTTGTATAAGTTTGATGTTAATGAGATTTATATCTGTTATTAAAATTTCAAGAATAAATGCCTTTGAAATTTCATCAAACAACAGGGGAGGTCAACTACAAAGAAAATTCAAATCTTAGACCAGAACTTTCTGGCTCTAGTTGATATCTAACACTAATAATCTAAAAGGAGTAAGATAGAGGAAGGTAAGAAAAATATATCCACCAGTATATGCAAATAGTATTATTATATTACACAATTTTCTTAAATGTATTTTAACACATAACAAAGCTTTTACATCATTATGTGTTACAAATAACAGTATACAGGATTAATGCTTGCCTTTGTACAATATACTATTTTTGGAATACAATTGAATGAATAAAATTCGTGGGCATTAGATATATTGAACAATTATTTGGATGCCTTGTGGCCCTGTCCTTGGGTATGACTAGCAGCTGCAGACATTACACGAAAGCGATAGGCAATTTCTGAGAAGGATGGTCTGACTGCAGGATTAGGTGCCCAACACTACTCCATTAGCGTTCTCTACTCAAGATCACAATAAATTGGGATTGTTGGTTTTAATGTGTTATTTACAGTACCTCCTGCATGCAGTGTGCACAAGAGTGTGTGAGAACTGGGAAAGTGAACATCAACCTGATCCATGGTAAACATGAAATTTGTTGATAAAAACATGTTTTTTAGAAGGTGAAAAGAATGAATCTAAGTTATTGTAGACAGGGTTTAGAGGATAAGGGAACAGAAGATCATGCTTAGGATTGCACCATAGTGCATGTTAGCATATGGCTCCTCACCAGTGAGAATCTCCCATAATACAATTCCAAATGAGAACACATCAAACTGAAAATTTGAAAAGATAGCTTTAGTAATCAAGCTTGCAAAAGTTATATCTTAAGATCAAGAACAACAGAGCTTAGAAGAGACAGTAAAGGATGACAATCCCACAAGTAACAACTTAGAAGTAATTGATTTTCAATGACGAAAGACACAGGCGAGAACAAATCAGAAGACTCATAATCAATGGTTCCAAGTTAGAAATGTTCAAAGTAAGGATGACTATTTAGTATAAGGATAATTATTACGAATGAAAAGAGAAGAAATGGGAGCCTGGGCTTATAGAAGAAAATTCCTCCTCAATGGAGAAGAAGGTTGTGATCTAGTAAGGGACTTCTATCATCCAAGACAAGACAAGGCTATTCTCTTATTGTAAGTTTATAATGGTGCTTTCATTATTTGACATTTTACCATTTTTTAAACTTCATTGCTGCTGCCATTCAGCAGCTCTGGTGCCATCCAAGGTAGGTTTAGTACCAATTTTTGTGGCTTGATGAGCACTAGTGAGCAATGTAGAAAAAGAAGGAAAAAACCCACCTTATAACCAATCCAAATAATAGGAAGCAGCACGGTCACAACAAGATAATTGGTGAATTTCTTGTACAATTCAAGCTTTGCCAGACTTCTTCGGATCTCCATTACAATTCAAGTCTTTTATTTTCCTTTGCCACATTGGGATCTCCATTACATCTCCATATTCTGTTTTTCATTGCATCACCTGAACCTCAAGGGATGTATTTCAGTCACTGATTTGCGATATCAAATCTCCTACGTAGATGCAGAAAACTTAATTCAATTGTGGTTTGCAATACTTCTTTTAGGATTAATTTAGTTCAAGCTCTTTCCTACACTACTTCAGATTGTGGAAACTTTTCTTCCCTACATTCTAGAGAGAAGCACATAAATTCTCTGGCCTCTAATCTTCAAACTCTACATATGGGTGGCTGCGGGTGTAAGTTATATTTCTCCATCCTAAATTATTCAGACTATCAAAATGAAGTCCTATAGAGTTTCCTTGTCTAGATCTCAATACTGAGGCTTTTTATGGTAGTAATTGAATGACTTAATTGCATTACCTACTCAATTCGGATTGGAAATTTCACAATAACTTATTGACATCTAGAACTGTATAGAGAGAAGTATAATGAATTAGTTGTCTTAGGTATTAGTGAGCCATTTCAACTGAAGCTTATGTCTCAAACACAAGTTCTAAAGAATATGGTTGAGAAGGACCAATGATGGTTTTCAAGATTGACAAAGATAATAATATTGAACTACCTAAACTAGTAATTAGAATGAGTCTAGGTCAATTCCACATAAACCGGAGATTGATTTCTATGTGTTTGCAATATGATATGAGGGGAATGGATATTAAATTAGAATTGGGGATTAACCAAACAGTTGGAATGCAAGCTAAACAGAAATAAGAAAAAGGGAAAACTAAGGGAGAAAAATTTAATCCAAGGGACTATTACAACTAATTCAGTGGCTGATCCTTGACACGATTATTTCATTCCCACCTTGATTGCTTAATTAAGAAACTAATTAAGCCTAGTACCTAATTAATCTTTTTTAATTTTCTTCCTAATTTTGCTAACCAAGCCCAACATTTAATTGACTCTTATTATTAAATCAGTCAAAGCCTAACACCTTGACTAAGTTATTAATAGCATTAAGTTCTGAAATCATCAAGTCTAATTAATTAATTCACCTAGCAGCAAACTAATTAATTACCCTCAATTTTATAGGAGAATTAATTCACCCTAGTAGCAACCAAAACTCGATTGCCACCCCACAACCAAACAATCACAAACAATGAAATTGTCTATGCAAATTTAACTAATAGTAAATCACAATGAATAATTAATTAATTTTCCACCTTAATTAATCATCCATAGCAATTATAAGTAATAAAAAAATAGAGAATCAAGAGAATCAAATTAGGAATAAATTGACAATAAAAGCAAGTCTCACAATCAACAAAAGAAATAGTACAGAAATTCTGTTAGATTGAGATATGAATAAAAATAAAAAGAGAAATAAAAAAAAGGAGAAAACCTAACTAAAGTTGGAGTCTTTCCTTAGTAGAGTTCATCTCCTTCCAAAATCAGAGGCAATATAGAAAATGATCTAAAAGTTATTACAAATAGGGCTCAACTAAGTATTTATAAGCTCACTACACTGCCTCTTGATTGAGCTACTAATTAGGGTTGGAAGGAGGTTTCATTGGATGTTTCTCCATATGAAATGTGGATAATCACTTAGTAGTCCAATTGCCCTAATCTTGCATAAGACATCGATTCCTAGCTCAAGTTATAGGCTAAAAATTGAGATAGTTTTCTAGAGTAGTCTAATCCATAACAAAATTAAATACTTAAGTTCAGAGCGACGTAATTAATTGAAATGGTATAGTTTGCCCTCGAGCCCTTCATAAAAGTTGTAGAAATGCATCTTAGCTATCCTTTAGGCTTAGGTTTGCATTGAAATGATAGGTGAAGCTCCACTTATGATGAAAATACTAAAATTAGTTATGGGTCTTAGCATTACACTCTATTTCATCTTCTAGGCTTAAATTGATCTCCAAAATATCTAAACTAGGCTTTGGGATCTTCATGATATTTTTAGATCTTTCTCTTAGCTTTCTAATAACATAAGAATCACCTAAAATTGAGGTGTCAAATTCAAGATATACCCAAAAGCTTGAAATAGTGTAAATTTACTAAATAAATTCAATTAAGCACAAAAATTGAGCAAACCATAAAACCAATTTCAAGTATCCAATTAAGCATATAAACATGACAAAAGATTAAGTATAAAGGGATATAAAATATATACAAATTATGTTCATCAAATTCCACCATACTTAGTCTTTGCATATCCTTGGGTAAGGCCCTAAAACAAAACTACATTAGATTCAAAACAAAACAAACACTCAGACATTACATTTTTTCAACAGTGATGAGAATGAAAAACCAAAGCAAGGAAACAATCAAAATTTTAGGGGACATAACATCTTATGAATCACATTGTTGACAACTCAAGACTTAAATCCAACTAGCAAAGCAACTTCATTCAAAAAACATGTAAATCAACTTGGTGGAACCTTACAAAATAAGTTCTCCATGCAACTCTCTTTATGTTTAAGATGACAAAGTGTTTCACTCAATTTCGTTTAATGAAAATGTATTACAATAAGCTTGCTTATCATCAAATCTCCACTATTCAAATTACATGCATAGCACAAATAAAAAAAACTTCACATAAGGGAAAAGGGGAGAAAAGAAATGATATAAATATGATAGTGCAAAACTAAAGAAACTAATAAAGCATTGCGGCATAGATTCCAAACAAGCAAAAGATTAATTAAAACCAAAAAATCTACATCACAAATTTTCACATTTTATCATTTCTCTTTTTCTTTTTCTTTTTCTTCACTTTTTCACTTTATTTAATTTTCAGCTCCTTCTTTTTAGAAATTTTCTTTTTCTTCCAAATTTTTTTCCCTTCTCTTGAATTGCATTGATTAAGCTCTTTTTCATCTTTTTTTTTTATTTCTTTTTTTCTTTTCTTGACTAATGAAATAAATCATAATTGCCTTTTCACCAAACAATTAGCGCACACCCATACTTGTTCAAGAACCTATCTCACTAATGAATTAAATGCTTTATTAATCTCTAAGGTTAGGGAAAGGTATAAACATTCAAAGCTTGGCTTTCTATTGGGCTATATAACAAGAAAAAGGTCAAATAGGCTTAACAATGGTACATTGCAAGGTAGACTAAAAAGGGTAAAAGTGACTTAATTAAAGAATACTTTAATCATATTCATGCATGCATGTGCAAATATAATCTCAACAAGATTCATAGCAAGTTCTAGATTAATAATTTCATGAAAAAAAATCACACACAAGAAAGAAGAGGAACCTAATAAAAATGATAAAAAATGGCATAGAATCTCACAGGTAATATGTCTACTAAAATCAATCTACAAACAATTCAAATTTATCACTGTGCTAATCAATTTCAAAAATCAGGAGGTAAGACAACTTATCTAATTATGATATGTAACCATCAAAATCAATTGTAACTTACTGAAGGCCTAAACAAACTCATCATTAATGAAAAATACCTTAAACAAAGAAATACAGAATTTTTTTCACTAGAATTTTCTCACAAAGAAATCAAAACAAAGACAAAATGCAAAACAAAACAAATCCTAAAATTGCCCCTCCACACTTAAATTTTATTTTATCCTCAATGTAAGCATGGAACCATTAACAAATCATAGACATATAAAATAAAAATGGTAAGGAAAGAGAGTAAATACTTAGGTTACCTCCGAGGAAGCACACTTGTTTAACACCATTGGCTCAATGGTCCATTGGGTCTTTCAACTTGGATCATGAACTTTTGGCACCACAGAATTCGCCTGTGATCCATGAATTTCAAAATCTATCTTCAGTTGTCTCAATTTCTTACCACATGCATCAGGTTGTCCTATGAAAATGGAATTAGGAACATCAACATCCTTCACTACACGGTCAGCAACATTAATAGAGTACACAAAATAATCATCAAGAGGATATTCCTTAGTATCATTAAAGATATTATATTGCAAAGTATTACCATCAAACTCCATTTTGAGAAAATCAATATTCACATCAATTTTTGTTTTAGATGTTTTCATGAAAGATCTACCTAAAATGATAGGAGCCGATGTGCTGGTTGAGGGATCATTAGACATTTTCAAAATAAAAACATCTATAAGGAAAATGCAACCATTTATCCACACCAACACACCCTCAGGCAATCCTATAGAAATCATATTAGACTTATTTGCTAATTGAATCACAACATCTATTCTTTTTAATGGTCATAAATTCAAAGATAAATAAATAGAATAAGGTATGACATTTATGGATACACCTAAGTTTAGCATGGCATGTGTGGAATGATCTTGACCAATTGAACATGGGATATTGAAGGAACCTGAATCCATGCATTTGTAGGGTATTTTTATTTGAATGATCACAAATACTATTTCCTTAATGCTTATCTTCTCATTGCCTTTCAATTTCCTTCTGATTGTGCACAACTCCTTAAGAAACTTTACATACCTAGTGTTGTGGCTAATTTTGGAAACATATAAATGGGCTAGTAAAAGCCCAATGAACAAGTCCAGATGATAAGGACCCAGTTCATCCAGGATTGAGGTCGCTAGAGTAAGGCATCAAATCACCAAATGCAAACTGAGATCACTGGTCAACAAGGGTAAAAGTAGCAACCTTAGGTCATTGAGGGCGAGGCTTGGCCGATAGCTCGAAGTATGCTTTCCTAGCCATCAATTCAGGAAAATTCATTTAGTTGCCCATTTTAATGAAAATTTGTTATTATTCGTAAGGTGATCAATTCAGGATTCTTTTCAGTTATTGAATTACATTCAAACTATAACACCCCAGTTACTATAAATAGGGGTTGAAATCATTGTAAAAGAGATACTGTTGCTCAGAATATAGAGAAATAAAATAATTATGGATGTAGGTATCGATTGATTTAATTCAAACCATGTTAAAAACTTTTGATGTCTTCTTGTTCTTCCCCTCTCTCTATCTTGTGATTTTACACTCTCAATTTGTAATCTGGGACTTCAGACTTTAGTTGATCGGATTCACATGCCAACACCTAGGAATCTATTTAATCCTATCTAGCACAGGGTATGTTCATTCCACTTTCCTCAAATTTTCTAGGATGCTTCTTTCTTATTCTTCTTTGGTCTTCTTTGCCAATTTGTCAGGGAAGGAAGGGAGAGGGGGAAAGACTAAAGCTGATTAAGAACCACCTTTTTATTTAGAAAGTTCTACCTCGTTATGCTCTAAAATATTTTTTTGCTTCATTGAAACTGATTGCTTAACTCTGCCTTCCATTTCTTTGCCACTCCTCAATAGTATTGCATTAATATTCTCTTTAGGGGTTCAAGATTGTCTAGGTGGGTAATCTTCTTGCAACCTAATTTTCTAAATTGATAATTCTGGTTTCTACTATTTGAAGTCTAGTGTTAATGGTGCTAATGTCCTACTTGATTTGCTAAATTTCTCCTTTAATTTATTTCTAAAGCTATAGGTTGTTTTGAGCCATGTCTTTAATTAGATCTCCCAATCCTTTGATGGAAGATGAATCCTAGTTTTGCTACTGATTCTGTAAGGTCTAATTTTAATGCATCTAGTATGGCTGTATGGTTTGATATGGCTACATCTGCTAAAATGAATTCTGTTACCTAGCCTAATTTTCATATATAAGATTTGGATTATCTCTCCAGCTAAGATTGTATGTGTTGAAATATAGATTGTACACATGTTGGGTTTGGTTTGGAAATCCTTTACTATTTCTAGAAATTTGCTGCTATTTTCTAGAAATCTATTCCTTATTGCATGTACTTGCTGGAAGGGGTTAGTCTCATAGAAGTTTGGACGTGCTTTAGTGTAATGTTCGGGGACTGAGTAGATTCCACATACTACTGCTATTTATGGTTGTCTTATGGTCTGCTGTTGTTGCATTTGTTGAACCATTAATGTGAGGTCTATTATTTGTCTTTCTAGATTAGATGTGTGCACCTCATGTACCTTTTTAGCTGTATAACCTATTATAGCCATCTTGGAAATCAACATCCTTATATTATCAGATATCTTGTTTACTAATACTCCTCCACTTGCAGCATCTATCACACTTCTGTCCATAGGTAGAATATTGGATCAAGAGTTTGTCACTAATCTGATGATATGGATAGCTTGCACACTGCCTCTTGAATCTTTCCCAATACTCATATAAGGTCTTTCCACTAAGTTGTCTAATGCTACAAATTTCTTTTTTAGTATTAGTAGCTCTGGAGATAGGTAAGTATCTCTTAAGGAAGAATCTTGTCATCTTACGCCATATATTAATGGAGTCAGAAGAAAGGTAGCAGAGCCAATCCTTAGCTAAATCTGCCAGGGAGAAATGAAAGGCTCTTAGCTTAATTTGCTCATCTAAAATTCTGAGGCTTTATGGTTGAATAGACCACATGGAACTCCTTTAATTGCTTGTGAGGATTTTCTCTAGCAAGACTATGAAATGTAGGCAATAGGTGAATTAAACTAGACTTCAACTCAAAGGCAGCTTCCATTTCAAGATAGTTTATGTATAAGGGCTGTTGGTTAAGGTTGGAGCAATTAACTCCTTCAAAGTCCTCTGATGAAAAGCCATGTTCTCCATGCTTGAATAGGATAAAGATATTTCAGATGTCAGATTCATTGTAATGTCTGAACCAAGGGTGGAAGATGCAAAAGTTAATGCAAAGTCCTAAAAAAGGCCAGATTGGTGCCTGCTTTCTCTTCTCAAATTCTACAAAGTTCTTTCAATTTCTAGATTATATATTAGTTCAGAATAATGAGATGATTAAGTCATTCACAAAAAGGCTCAAGAAATCAAAAACCAAAAGAACTGAAATGGAAAAAAATAATTTAAAAAATACTAAAAAATTGAAAAATCATAATAAATGATGGAATTTAGCTAAAATTTGACAGGGTCTAGGTTTAAACTAGTTCTTGCCCAGAATGCCAAAAATAAGTGTCTTGCCAAATTTTAGCTTAAAATT
The DNA here is from genome assembly GCA_026873985.1 of Saraca asoca. Lineage (NCBI taxonomy): Eukaryota > Viridiplantae > Streptophyta > Magnoliopsida > Fabales > Fabaceae > Saraca > Saraca asoca. The sequence goes on along the minus strand of JANHAO010004472.1, from coordinate 2,130 downwards.
CCAAAATCAATTTTTTAATGCTATTCACCCTGCCACCACCTAGAAATAGAAAAAAAAATATACGCATAGAAAAAAGAGTGACAATAGGGGAGATTGATGTCTATATGTTTGCAATATGATATGGAGGGAATGGATATATAATTAGAATTAAGTATTAAAAAAAACAGTTAAAATGCAAGCTAAACAAAAATAATAAAAAGGGAGAACTAAAGGAGAAAAGCTCAACCCAAAGGGCTTTTGCAACTAATTCAATCATTGATTTTTGATACTATTGTTTCATTTTCACATTAACCGCTTAGCCAAGAAACTAATTAAGCTCAATACTTAATTAATTCTTTTTACTTCCTAATTTTACTAACTAAGCTCAGTACCTAATTAGCCCTTATTGCTAAATCAATCAAAGCCCAAGACCTCAACTAATTTATCAATAGTATAAAGTTCTAAAAATACAAAGTCTAATTCATCCTAGCAACAAACCAATTAATTACCCTTAGTTCTCTAGGAGAATTAATTTACCCTAACAGCAACCTGAACCTTATTGCTACCCATAACTAAACAACCACAAACAATGAAATTTCCTATGGAAATTTAGCTAGCATTAAATCATAATAAATAACTAATTAATTGGCCACCTTAATCAATCATCCATAAAAATTATCAGCAATAAAAATAAAGAATCAAAATAATTAAATTGGGAACTAATTGATAATAAAAGCAAGTTTCACAATTAACAAAAGAAATGGTGTAGAAATTCCCTTAAATTGAGATAAGAATTTAGTTATACATTACTATAAAAATAAAAAGAGAAATAAAAGAAAAAGAGAAAACCTGATTTGAGGTAGAATCTTGTCCTAGCAAAGCTCTTCTCCTCCTAAAATCAAAGGCAATATAAAAAATGATATAAAAGTTATTACAAATGTGGCTTAACTAAGTATTTATAGGCTCATTACACTGCCTCCTAATTGGGTTGCTAATTAGGCTTGGAAGAAGGCTTCATTGGATATGGCCCCCTTATATCAAATGTAGCTTAGTAACTTTGGAGTCCAATGGCCTTGATCTTGCATAAAAACTTTATTCTTAGCATAAGTTATGGACTAAAGATCGAGATAACTTTTTAGAGTAGTCCAATCCCTAATAGAATTGATCACTTAAGTCCACAACCATGTAATTAATTCAAAATATTGTAGTTTACCCTCAAGCCCTTCATGAAATTTGCAAGAATGGATTTGAACTATCCTTTGGCCTTAGGTTTGCACCAAAGTGATGGTGGAGGTCCACTTGTGATGAAAATATTGAAATTGGTCTTGAGTCATAGCACTGCACTTTGTTTCTACTTCCAAGCTTAAATTGACCTCTAAATAGATTAAAATTACAAATTTGCTCATCAAACAAACCAATATGCCTAAAATGAACAAAAGCTAACATTGAATATAAAATCACTCCAATTCAAGTGATAAAGGATTTCTCATTAAGAGACTTTAGAAGCTTGTGTTTCATTAAAGGAATCAGTTTAGGAAGTATAGAAACTTTCACTACCATTGAAGAATATATATAAACAGTGAATGAAGGTTTCATTTTTATGTTTATAGATCGAAGCACCTATATGGAAAATGGAATTACAACTTAAATATATGATCATTGAGATGATGATGAAAAATTCATTTGGACTTAGATCATATGAATAAAACATTCTCTTCTTCTTCTTCTTCTTCATAAAATCGTCAATTTTCTCTCCCTCACTCCTCTGTTTCCTTTTCTCTATTTCTGACTCACTGTGGTCTTTGTAGGGAAAATAGTGAAAGGATTATGAATAGGAAATCAACATTGGAGTAAAAGGGTAAAAGAAAATAGGAAAAAAAGACTAATCTCCATTTAAAATGTGGGAAAATATTAACAATGAGGAAAATTACTTTAAGGAAAAGAACAACATTAGTTGAGATGAGGAGTTGCTAGGTAAGATCATTGCCATGTTACTGTTAGGTTTGCTTGGCCATGGGGGCAGCAAAGGGTCCGAAATTTTCAAAAAATTTTCTTCCCTTTGGCTAAGCAAACCTCCCAAGGATCCACTAGTTTGAGATCCCACAATTCCCCAGATAAAATCTCAGGTGAAAGTAGAGCTTACTAACCTTT